>PVJH01012337.1:0-63542 GCA_004026705.1 Nesogale talazaci
GAAAGGTTACCTGTTCGAGCCCACCCATGGACAACAAACAAAGAACTCCGGGTGCTCAGCTTTCCTTAAGGTTACAGCCAAGAAACCCTGTGGAGTTCTAGTTGGAATAGTGACAAGGAGCTTAGTTTTATTGGTGTGACTAGTTTACCAATATCAAAAATTAAACCCCTATTTCTTTTACACTTTGGTAGGAAACAAAGCCAGATGACATCTGAATCGTGGGCTGCGTGATGAAGGGGAACACAGATCGCTTTGAGTTGTCCCATAACTCATGCCAATCCTAAGAATGATTCATTTACTATGAATATATATTTTACACAGTTTTTTTTCCCAATTATCTTGAACCTTTCTCCTAAGTGTCTCTCTGACTGCTCATGATTTACCTTTAGCTCAGCTTTTGAGAATGTTGTTTAAGGTCTTATTTTATTTTCTAGTGTATCTAAAGTTTGACTTTAGATGTTGATAATGTGAGTGACATATGTCTTAAATTCTACTACAAGCATTTACCTAGCCAGGTGACTTGCATGTAGTAAGCACCCAATCAATACCTTTTGAACTTAATTATATCAAATTGAACAGTATCTGGCCATGTATATGCATTGGATAGTTTACCAAAACTGATTCGTGCTTCCTATATATGTGTACATATATATATATATAAATGACTAACATATAACAAAGTTTATATGGTGTTGGTGTATATCATTATGGATATTATTTTCTAAAGGAATGAACTAGAAGTTTTAGGGAAGAGACAATTTATTTTCAGATTTCCAGAGTCAAAATTCATCTACCATGCTCAGCAGATGTAAGCATTTTGAAATTTGATAAATTTACTTCAAAAAAATAAACTATCCTTTTCTGCTATTAAAATATTTGGCTGTGAATTCAAATTCTGTGGCAATTATAATTTCTTGGGAATTTCTTTCATTTTGTACTGTATCCCTCTTATTGATATCTTTAAACCCATGCAACCATCATAGATAGCTGTGCTGTGTCACATTGAGCTGTTTTATTACATTGGTTTCTGCTTAATGTCTGGAACTCTAACCAAATCCAAGAATGACCTTGGAAATGCACTTGGGAATGATCCTTTAAGAGCCATTTCTGGTCTTTTCTTTCCAAAAGTAAACCTATTCCTTTTTATTTTTTTTTTTAGCTTAAAAGATTGTGATTATAATAAAGACACCATGTTCAGAAACCTTAGTTCAATTTCAATATAGAAGGCATTAGTATAATTGGTCTGTTTTTCTTAAATGTCTCATAATTTATTAATTGCTATCTTATAGAATATAGTACACCTGCTTTTCTGTAAGATATTGTTTGACATAAAATTTAGTACTTTGTATCAACACATCAATGTGTGTATAAATGTTCCATGTTAATGTGTGTAAGAATCTGCAATAAATTATTTTTTCCACTTGTCTCTAGATAGTTTTCATTTTGAGAAATAGCACTTTGATTACTGTTTCTCATTCTATCAGTGGCATTTTTGTAAACATTTATCATTTTAAATAATGTAGACATCAAATTATTTTTTTACTTAACTACTGTCAAAAAATGTAATGACTAATTTTATGTAGATTAGTCTTAAATGCTACTTTTATTTTTGTACCAAAAAAGTGAGGTAAATGAGACTAGATGAGTATGAAGTATGAAGTAGACATATATAAAGTATCACATATAAAAGTATGAGAGACATATATAAAGAATTAAAATAGGCACTTTTCATAATGCTAGAATGTGTTCAAGATATGGATAGAACAGAGAATGAGTAACTTGATAAGATTTAGGACAGAGTTGAAATGGGAGACGTTGAGAACAGGAGCTTATGTTAGTCTACTTGAAAGATAAATGAAATCAATGGGAACAAGAATTTTCATTGTATCATAATAGTGTACTCTCAGTGTGTCTGGGTTCTCTCCTCCTGCTTAAACCTCCACACACAGCATAGAATTCTTCCACTGAGTCTGCCCTGCACTTGTTAATCACCCCATGAGAGGGATGCAGTGGACGCTAATCAGTCGTCAGAATACATGATCTTTCTGTTGTGTTGCCACCAGTAACTACTGTTGGTGGTTTTTCTCTTTACGATTTTCTTCTCAGTGTTTTTATGAACTCGTTTCCCACCATTTTAAAGAATATGATAACAAAGAAAACTATTTTAATTTCATTTTTTTCAATGCTCAGAGAACAAACTTATAGTAATAAATATGCACACGGAAGCTTGTCCTGCGGTCCCGTGGATCTGTCTCTTGCTTCAACAGTGTTTGAACGGAACAGATCCGAGGACTCCCTTCCTCCAACCTTCAGCCACTTTCCAGTTTCCTTGCCAGACGTCACCTTCAGGACCATTATTGGGGGTTCTTACAGCTCTTATAACATTCAATGCATCATTTGTATTAAGCATATTTGTACACATATTGCCACATTCATTTCCAAACAGTTTCTACTTGAGCCCTGGCATAAGCTCCTCTTTCCCCCTTTCCTCTGGTTCTTTTTTTTTTAATTTCAGCTCCCCATATTTCCCCTCCCTCATGAACCCCTAATATTTTACAAATTGTTATTACCTCTTCATAGCGTATACTGTCCATCTTGGACAGTGTACGCTATGAAGAGGTAATTTCATTTTACAGAAAACTTTTTAAGTCTTGTGACAGAAAATCTTTCAGGCTTGAGTTTCATTAAGGGAAAAAAAAGAATTTCAAAAGAAAACCTGAAAATAATTGTTCATTCATGTCAGTATGGGAGGAACAAATCAGAAGAGGTGAGTGAGAGAGAAGACTGTACATTTCAAAAGGGTGAGCTTCACAGTATGTGAGTAAGAAGCATGTCCTCAAGTTAGCAGATTACAGAAAGGCAGTAAAGGGATTGGAAAAAGATTGTCTTTCGAAATGTGCAGTTCTGTCATCTGGTGTTATTGCTGGGTGCCTTCAGGTAGGTTCGAACTCATAGTGGCTCTGTGGTCAAAGGGTCTTTCCCAGGGACTGTTCTTTCTTGATAGCATATCTCTAAGTTCTTGAGATGAAGTCTCCCGATTCTCACTTCTTAGGAACATTGGGACCGAACTTCCTTCAATAAAGATTCTTCAGGTAGTCTATGGTACTTTCAGTATCCCTCACTTAATTTAAATGCATCTATTTTATTAAAAAAAAAAAGTTTTGAAAAAAAAAAGTTTTGGGCTGAGCCCCGGTGGCGCAGTGGTTGAGTGCAGGACTGCAGCACACTGGGTTGGCGGTTCAAATCCAGCAGCAGCTCTCCAGGAGCAAAGCTGGGCCTCCCACTCCCACCAGAGGGCAGTGATGCCCAAAAAACTGACAAAAACGAAAACAACAGTTTTGGCATATAATTCCAATTATATGAACCATACAGTTCAATAATTTGGATAGATTTTTACAAAAGATGATGTAATATGCATCAATTCTTATTTTGTTTTCCATTTTCAATGTCCAGTTTTCATATGTATAGGAGAATTGAAAACACCATGTGTTGAGTACCTAAAGTAAAGGTACACTTTAGTCCTTAACGTGAAACCTTGCTTTTCCGCACATGAGATCTTGTGCAGCCTATTTGCCCAATGTAATAGGTTGCTTGATTTCTTGGCTGCTGCTTCTTTGAACATTGATTGTGAATCCATAAAAGATGAAATCCTTGACAACTTCCATCTTTTCTCCGTTTATCATGATGTTATCCATGGGTCCAGTTGAAAGATTTTCTTTTTTCTTTTTTTTTTTTTTTTTTGCTTTCTTTGCATTGAGTTGCAGCAGGAGATTGCAGACCTTGATCTTTATCAGCAACTATCTTAAGCCCTAACTTTCAGCAAGCAAGGTTGCGTCATATACATATTATAGGTAGTTAGTTTTCTACAGTCCTGATGACACATTCTGCTTCATGTAGTTCACCTTTTGGGACTATTGTTCTTCAACTTACACATTGATTAATGGGATGACGGGGTACAACCCTGAAGCAGATCTTTGTTCTATATAAAGGATTTCTTGGTCCATGCACAGATAGCGATGTACACAATGAAATGTGTTTTTCCCATTTTTCTTAATGTTATGCATAGCTTGTTATGCTTCACATAAACATTCTGCATAGTCAATGAAACACAAGTAAACATATTTCTGGTGTTCTCTGCTTTCAACCAAGATCCACCTTATGTCGCAATACTACATATTCACCTTGAATTTCTGGCAGTTTCCTGTTTATGTATTGCTGCAAGTGTAGCTGAGTTATTTTCAGCAAAATTTTATTTGCATGTGATATTAATAATAGTGTTCAATTATTTCAAAATTTTGTTGGGTCTTACTTCTTTGGATTAGATACAAATATGGTGTCTTCCAATCAGTTAGCTAGGTGTATGTTTTTCAAATTTCTAGGTATATAATAATAAGTGCTTCAGTGCTTTATCAGTCTGTTGAAATATTACCATTGGCATTCTTTCCATTTCTGGAGCTTTTCTTTTTGCTAATGTTAACAGAGAAGCGTGGAATTTTTTCCTTTAGTGTCACAGTTTTGATCAGATGCTATCTTGAAATGGCTCAAAGTTGACTAGTTCTTTTTGGTTCAGTGACTAGATATTCATTTGATGTCCTTTTGATTCTTCTTGAATTGTTCAATATTTTGTTCATTGATTCTTTCACTATTTTTAAAATAATTTTATTGGAGACTCATACAAGTCACATCACCAAACATACATACAGCCATTGTATGCAGAGCATGTTTGTGCCTTGCTGCCATCATCATTCCCAAAACATTTTCAACCACTTAAGCCCCTGACATCAGCTCCTCCTATTCCCCTCCATCTGCACACCCCCCATGAACCCTTGATGATTTATACATTATTATTTTGTCTTATCCTACACTGCCTAATGTCTTCCTTCACCCACTTCCCTGTTATCCATACACCAGGGAGGAGGTTATATATAGATCCCTGCATTTAGTTCTCCCTTTCTACTCCACCTTTCCTCCACCCTCCCAGTATTTCCACTCTCACCACCGGTCCTGAAGGGATCATCTGTCCTGGATTCCCCATGTTTGCTGTTTCTATCTGTACCAGTGTACATTTCCTGGTCTAGCCTAAATTTGTAAAGCAGAATTGGGATCATGATAGTGGGGGTGATAAAGCATTTAAGAACTAGAGGACAGTTGCATATTTCATTGTTGCACACTGTACATTGACTGACTCATCTCCTACCTGTGACCCTTCAGTAAGGAGATGTCTCTTCACCTACAGGTAGGCTTTAGGTCCCCAATCTGTACTTCCCCTCATTTATAATGATATAATTTTTATTTTTTGATGCCTGATATATGATCCCTTCGACTCCTCGTGGTCACACAGGCTGGTGTGCTTCCTCCATGTGGATTTTGTTGCTTCTGAGTTAGATGACAGCTTGTTTACCTTCAAGCCTTTAAGACCTCAGACATAGCTTTTGATATTCAGGCACCATCACCTTTCTTCACCACATTTACTTATGCACACATTTATCTTCAGTGATCATATCAGGAAGGTGGGCACACAATGATATGATTTTTATTTATTTGAAGCCTGGTAACTGATCCCTTTGATAGCTCATGGCCACACAGGTCAGTGTGCTTTTTCCATGTGAACTTTGTTGCTTCCAAGCTAGATGGCCACTTACTTTTATATATTTAAGACCCCAGATGCTATGTCTTTTAATAGCCAGGCACCATCAGCTTTCTTCACTACTTTTGCTTATGCACACATTTGTCTTCAGTGATTGTATTGGGAAGGTGAGCATCATGGAATACCAATTTAATAGAACAAAGTGTTCTTCTACCAAGAAAGTACTTGAGTGGAGGCCAATGTCCATCTGCTACCGTAATACTAAACCTATCAGCACATACCCATAAATTTATTTCCCCATCATCATATATAAATATATTTACCTATGTACATAACTGGGGCCTCTATAAATGTCCTTTGCCTCCAAGTTCTTTCCTATATTTCCTTTTACTCTTCTCTTATCCCACTATCATCCTCAGCCTTCAATTGGGTTTCAGTAATTTTTCTCTATTACATTATTACACTTGATCAATCTCTACCAGGCCTCTCACAGCCACCTTGTCACTGATTTTGGATCACTTGTTGTTCCCTTGTCCCTGGGTTGATTAACACCACCTCCTTTCCCTCACCTCCCCATCTCTCATGTCCCCCCCAGACCCTTCAGTCTCATTGTTTTCTCTTCCAGACTGTTCATCCAGCCTATCTTATCTAGGTAGACTTGCAGAGATAATATGTTCCCAAAAAATGCCATCGCAAGATGAAGCAACAAAAGAAAATGAAATGACAGCAAAATAGCCACCAATGTCTAGAAAAAAATATATAAATAATAATAATAACCAGAGTGTCCCCCGGTTGAATCTGACAGGGTGTCCCCAAAGTCTGTTCTTGGCAGTCCCTCAGGAACTCCATGCTCTGCTGCCCCTGCTGCTCTGATACACACCCTTAGTGTTTTGCCTCGGTGTGGTGGGGTCAGACCAGGTAAAATTCTGACCCTGCTTCTCCATTATTGTCCCCAATGGGACTTGGGTCAGCAATGGACGCCGTGTTTCAAAGTGGAGCAGGCCACATGGACCTCTCTGTGCATTGGCTGTTCTAAGTGGGAATATCATCCTCAAGGCTTGGTGGACCAGGACTCTCTCTTCCTCCCCCTGCATTTGCCCTCATGTGTTCTGGTCAGATGTGTCCCTCTCCCCGAGCTCCACATTTTCGTCTTCAGTTCTTTCCATCTGATATACTAAGCATACTCTTCACATCCTCCTTGTAGCCAGCAAGCATGGTTTTGTCTGCACGCTTGACTTTCTAATTCCAGGTCTTTTCATATTTCATTATAATATCTAACTTTGTCCTCTTGAGCTGCCCTTTGAAATTTTCTCTTCAGCTCTTTGACGTCATCATTACACCCATTTGCTCTAGCACGCTGTGATCAAGAGCAAGTGTCCCAATCTCTCCTGATAACCACTTTGATCTCTTCTTTATTTTCTGCCTTCCCAATTCCTTGTTTATTTTCTTAATGTATTATATTCGTATGTCATCCTACCATTTGTCAGGTACTCTGTCATTAATATTTTAGTAAGTCAGATTTATTCTTGAGATATTCCAGAAATTCAGGTGAGATAAACTCGGGCACTCGTATCTTGGCTCCTCTATATTTGTCTTAATGCTCTTCAACTTCAATCTAAACTGACTTAAGAGGAAGTGATGATTTGTTCCATAGTCAGAACTTGTATTAGTTTTGGCTATTCATCTAGAGTTTCTCCATCACCTCTTTCCGCAAATGTAGTCTATTTATTTCTTGTCTAGTTCATATGGTGAAGTTCTCAAGTATAGTTGCTGCTCATGTTGAAAAATGTATTTGCAATAAAGAAGTTATTGTTTTTTCAAAATTCTATCATGGGATTTCCAGCTTCATCTCTATCACCAAGATCATATGTTTTCAACTGCCATCCCTTCCTCCTTGCATTCCAACTGCCAATAATTATCAATACATTTTAATTGCAAGTGTTATCAATTTGAAACTGAAGTAGATAAAATTCTTCTACTTTCTCATCACTAGCTTTTGTCGTTTGTGTGTAAATATGAATAGTAATTGTATCAATTAGATTTCTTTGTAGGCATCTGAGCTAGACAGGGTTCTCTAGAGAAACAAAACCAGAACACTAATTGTTTTATGTATATTTATATAGATAGAAAGGTATCCAACATAAGAAAGAAACAGTTAACTAATCTATAAAGCAGTACAAATAGCTCGGTGCAACTCACTTGGGTGAGACAGCTAGTAGACTGGCAGTCCTTCAAGTCTTGAGGGCCACTGCGTAGTCCTCTGTAGAGCAGTTCAGGTTATCTGGCCAAAGGCAGAAAACAGGAAGACAGGTCACCAGCAGTCAGCTGGATGACAGGGTCCAACAGTCTCCTGCTCAAGAGACGTATATTCCAGGAACATGCAAAGCAGGGCTTGAAGGAACTTCAACTCACAGCAACACAGTCCATGGATTGTGGGTAGTGTAGCTTGCAAATTGAGGCACGGGACAAGCAAGGCAGACACTGGTCCAAAGATCCAAGAGCAAGAGAGGGAAAAGCTCGACTTGCCAAACCATTTCTATCTCTGCCCTTCAATTAATCTCACATGTGTTAATTGGCCAGGTGGTCCCAACAAATCTACTTATCTTCATTGACCATGTTGGCACAGTAAGCCTATCCATCACAGCATATCAATATTATTGTTACTGGGACGAGGCTCAAAGTTTCAAAATTCTTCACTTCTCAGTTCTTGCCCTTACAAGAATGATTTCAGGCAAAGGACAAACTTCAGAAGAGTCAGGAAATTGGTTTGAATAGGGTGATTGAGTTTTTTGAATGGAGACGCTTTGGAAAAGATTCCAAAGAGATTGGTAGAATGTAGGGTCAGCCATTTTTATTCTGCCAGTGGAGGATATTAATCAGGTCTTCTGGGATGCGTGAGTTCTCTGCAGTGAACCTGCTTTTACCAGGTATGTGTGCTCAAGCACCCCAGGCATCATGCTGTACCCTTATTTCCAGACACAAATCCCAAGTGTCTATTCAACCACTGTTGGGGTAGTGTGTACATCCCATAATTCTTCACCCAGCCTTTTCACTATGTCATGTTTCTTCTATTGATATGAAATATGTCTTTCAGTATTTCACTATCCTTTGTGCTAGAGAGATAGGTGAGGAAACAAGTTTCCACTTCACCTTTGTGTTACAATTTTTGTCAGATTCCTGCCTTCTTTATCTCTTCTCTTTACCAACCTCTGCCTAGCTTAGAGTATAGAGACAGCATTATATTTTAAGATAGTTCTTGAAGTTTTCCTTTTTTTCTTACAAGAGAGAATCAAATACCCTGATTAATTCCACTCTTCATCAGGTTTTTTGCTTCCCATAGAAGAGTTGTGAAAACTCTCACCTTTCTATAGCACAGTAGCTGTGGATTTTGGACTGCTGGCCTTGGGATAGAAGCCAAAGCATAACCCATTATGCCATCAGGGCTCAGGTGTATAATATTTTAGAATTCAGTTATCTAATTTTTAAGAAGAAATAAGATGATAAACTCCAGTTGGTGATTTCAAACTTCTGACTTTGTGATTAGCAGTCCAACTCAAAACCACTACACTCTCAGGGCTCTTATCAAAAAATAAGAAAAGAAAATTTATTTCAGTCATTTTTGGCATTGGCATATGTGGTACATCCGAACAGGATAAGTGCCTAACTCTATGATCATTCTTTGCAATAGAAAATGACCTATTAAAAGTTTAAGACAAAATTTGTCAGTGAACTCAAATGTACTGCTGATAAGCTTGTACATATGAACAACTATTGTGAAAAGTGATATAGTGATACCTGAAACATCTGGCAGAAGAAATACAATATGACTCAGCAACACTTTTTACTTGATATATACCCCAAAGAAATAAGAGACAGAGCACAAACAGACTTATACTTTCCAATGTTCATTGCACCTCAGTTCACAATAGCAAGAAGCTGGAAACAGCCCAAAAATTCAACTGTGGAAGAATGGGTGATAATAATAATAATAATAATAATTAATAACTACTAACTTGTTCATACAACAGAAAAATACACATCTCTAAGAAACAGAGCTGAAACCAGGAAATATGATATTCAGGGACCTGGAAACATTATGCCAAGTGAAGTTTAATTTGTACAAGTCAGCAATTCATGAACAAGAGTTTAATTTGTACAAGTCAACAATTCATGTGTTGTGATTCACAACTTGCCTATACTTGTATAATTTCTTTTTCTAAAAAGTGTTTTAAATTCTAATTGGCTAAATTAGTGACACTATCGATACAATCGCCTTATGGCCCAGGTGAATCAGAGACATATGTAAACCATAGTTATAGGAATGGACTTGGGGCTTGCCATTAGCTCTATCCCCAATCTAAGAACAGTTAGTGCTTATGATGTGGGCCTCCTTGTTACTCACACTCATGAAGAGATGACCGGAGTTATGGGTGATATAGCAAAGTGTGTCAAAGAAACTAACTAGATGGTGCTTCGTTATTAGAAAGAATAGTTTCTAGGGTCTTAAAGCTTATTTTCAAACAAGTAGTCATCTAAGTGAGGTATCAACTGAGCTCACATGGAAGAAGCCTGACTGCTTGTGTGATCTAAGGATTTTGAATGATAAAACCAAAATCCGAAGCAAGGAATACTATCAGAACTTACATTGTGAACACCTGGTTTACAGAAGGTAATGAATTATGGTGGAAATCCAAAAGCATTTGCATGGTTCACACATAGATTAAGCCTCCAGTGAATCCACATCTGACCATAGGCTATGGATGTGAATAGTCTTGCTTTATCTAAAGTACATTGGGAACCACCAGTCGCTCCAAGATAAAGATGAATTTTTCTACTACCTGAAACCCGACAGTCTCAGAAACCCACAAGGACAGTACAAGTGGACTACATGCAACAGCTCACCCTCCTGACCTACAGGGTCACTAGTGGAGTCACCTTCCACTCAAAGGCAGTGACTTTTGGTTTGCTCACATATCATTTGAATGGACTTGTACAGATATCAAGACAAAGGAGGTTCAGAGTTTTTGTGGAAAAATCTCTAGATTTTAAGGAAAAATCTTAGTCAGTCATTTGAGTCCTCTTCTCCTGGTCTAGCTGAACTCTAAGTGGAAGTAACTCTAAGGAGTTTGTGTCCTCCTCAGACAAGATAAGAAAGAAAATGCACATCTCAAGAAATATGTAGAATTCCACTTCTGCCTTAAAAGATAGATCAATAACTTGTGAAAATAAATAAGTACTTTAAAATTCTAGCATCAGAACGATTTTTGGAGTCTGGTTGCTAAAACTTTTATATGGTACCTGTATATATTAAACATTATGTTTTTGATGTGCATTATCCAAAAGTTCAACATCTAGATAGCATTTTATTTTGTTGTTATTTAGGGGAAACCAAATAATAAACATGTTGCATATTATTATCACTGTTATTTTCCCTCCAAAGTAGAATGTATATTTTTATGTATATAGGTACCAGCTAGGAGGATCTGAACCAATTCTAATATAAATATAATAGACCCAAGTGCCATTCACATATAGCATACATAGAATTTGACATTAAGTCATTTTTTTGTAGCTACATTTTAAAAACTGGAAATGGGAGAAATTATGCTTAATCAATATATTTTAAAACACCCTAATGGCATAGTGTAAGACCTCATCTACTCACAAAAAAGGTGGGGGGCACTTTGAGTCATCCAACAGCTCAACAGTCGACTTCAGTAAAAATGCACAGCCTTTCATCCCTTGAAGAGCAGTTTTAGTCTGTTCTGCAGATTGACTGTGAGAGCCCTGGTGACGCAGTGGTTGGGCTAGCCATCAGGTCAGTAGTTCACAGTCACCTTTTTACTCCTGTAAAGCATTGTGGCATCAAAACTTACAGGGACAGTACTGCCCTGTCTTTATGAGGTTGATATAAATTGGCCTCAACTCGCTATCAGTGAATTTGGCTTAGAACAGGGTGATTGTCAGAATTTATTTAATAACATTGACTATGTGCCAGAAATGATTTACTAGTTTCTTATTTTACATGTTTTATTTAACCCAAGATGCTCAAAAGAGTGCAATCACAAAGGTATTGGAATATCTTACCTTTTTTTTGCATCATAAGCCTTAAACGTTCTTCTATGACTCTTAAGTCTACAGACTCAAAAACAATTCTACGGCAAGGAGCAACACTTGAAGGCACATAGAGCACCTCTCCATTCAAAGCAGCCACAGTTCAAGTTCTCAATGGCCTACAGTGCCTGGCAGTACAAGTCTAAATAAACAGCATAGTGATTAAGTCTTCCAAAAAATGAATAATTCAGAGGGAAAAAAGAGGAACTGATACCGAAGGCTTAAGAAGAAAGAAGTTGCTTTGCAAATGTTGATGGAAACATACGTATAAGTGTGCTTAATACAACTGAATTATGGACTGGCATAAGATTTGTAAGAGTTCCCCAATAAAATGATTAATAAAAAAACCTTTAAACTGGGCTGAGCCCCGGTGGCGCAGTGGTTGTGTGTGGGACTGCGGCCCATAGGGCTGGCTGTTCAAATCCAGCAGCAGCTCTCCAGGAGCAAGGCTGGGCTTCCTACTCCCTCCAGGACAGTGATCCCCCCCCAAAAAAAATTGTATGAGCCCCCAATAAAATGATTAAAAAAAACTTTAAACAGATGAATAACTCTAGGTATTTGATTGCTGTTTTCCCCTTGCCAGCAACTTGGATCACACACTTACTGTTTATCACAAATAGGAAAGTAGTTGAATAGTTGAAAATGACAGTGGCCATTGGCTACAGTAATTATGGAGAAAGCATTACTTTTACATTTTCCTACTCTGGTGCTCTACAACCACATAAAATGGTGGTGAAGGTGATCTATAGGAGAAGACTCTCTTTAGAAGAGAAATTTTGAATCCCTCAGGGAAAATAAACTGCAGTATTTTGCAAGTTGCTAACATTAGCAATTTAATATTTTGTAAAGGTATCATGAGGTCCTAGCTCTTTAACTCAACAACTCTTGTGCAGTTTTTCAATAAAGAACAATTATGAAGCCCTAAGGAGTCCTATTCTCGCTTGATAAAGGAGAGACTCTTTATTAACATCTACTTCATTGTTCAGTTACCTCCCACTTTCCATTTCTCCCTTTTATTTCGGTTCCTGTGAAAGGTTGTTCTTTCCCTGTCAGGCCAACCTACATTTTTTTTTTTCACTTGACAGGTTTATTTCCAAAATGTTAACCTCAGAAGTTATGCAAATGATGACTATTAGATAATTTGTGCCTTTGTGCACACATGAACAAATTTACTCTGACTTTCCCTCAACTAAACTCCCAGACTTCCAAGAACTAACTTCTCTTGAGTCAATTCTGACTCATGACAACCTTAGAGGATAAAGTTTTGGTCAGGTAAGTAGTGAGGCATATAGTAGAGATGCCCGCCCAGGTAGTCTGCAGCCCCAAATACTATTAACAACACCGGAAAATAGAACTTGGAGGCCTGCGGCATAGGCAGGGAGGACAAAATGGATGTGAATCATAAGGAAGCATTGAGCAAGGCTAAAACAAGAGAATCCACAGAGTAAATACCAAAGGACACAGATGTCTGCTTAAAAACTAGATGGGATTGTTTGACAATCCCAACAGTGAACTCTCATAATCTGTGAAAAGAGAAAGATTACATTTACTCAATTGTTTGTTTTTCTGGAGTCAGTGTGCAGACCTATGGTGGCTTGTGTGTTGTTGTGATGTGGGAAGCCATGTCATTGTATTTTAAATGCCATCAGGGTCACCTAGTGTGAACAGCTTTCAGCAGAGGTTCCAGATTAAGAATAGACATTGAAGAAGAACTGAGCTCTCCCTTCCACAGGAAGCAGCCAAGGAAGACATTATACTTAATCTGGAAACACTGACAGAGAGTAAGACCTAAGGAGTGGAAGCAGAGCAGTGTCAGAGACAGTGCGTGAGGGGGGAGGGGCAGGCTTCAGGTCAGAAGGTACTTTAAATGTGACTGAGGAGAAACTGCCTTCTCAAAGTAGAATTAACCATGGTAACCCGTTAAGTCAAGCCTATGAGAGTAGAGCCTTCAGAATCTCTTCATTTACTGATGGAGGAAAACTCAATGTGAGAAGTACACTGCAAAAATCTATAAGCAGAATGTGGAAAGTCTGCAGTCTCAATCCAGGAAAAACCGGAAGTCCTCAAAAATGAAATGTAACACATAAAAGTCAATATCTTGGGCTTTAGTGAGCTTAAATGGTCTCCTATAAGCCATTTTGAATCAGAAAAGCATATAGTTTCCTATGCTGGGAATGAGTCAATCAAGAAGAGTGACTCAACATTCATAGCCAAAAAACCATTTCAAGATCTAATTAGGAATACAGTGCAGTCTGTGGTAGACAGATATCTAGCAGAATTCAAGAAAATCCAGTCAATATATTATTATTCACATTTATCACCAACCTCCAAGGCTAGTGATGAAGAAATTGAAGAATTCTACCAATGTCTTCAGTCTAAAATTAATCAAGCATGCAGTCAAGATTGATAATTATTGGATTGGAATGCAAAAGGTGGGAACATCGAATAAGAAAGAGTAGTTGGAAAATATGGCCTTGGTGATGGAAATGAGGCTGGAGATTACATGATAGACTCTTTCAAGACCAGCAACTCGTTCATAAAAGCCCTTTTCATCAACACAAACAGCAATGACACACGGGGACATCTCTAGGTGTGATGCACAGAATTAAAATTGACCACATCTTTAATCAGAATTAAAATCTCTCCACATCTGTGGAGAGAAATAATGGAGAAGCACAATAACAGCAGCTAAAATTGGGCCAGGTGTTGACTGTGAAACAAACTATCAATTGTTCACATGGAAGTTCATTTTGAAGCTGAAGAAAATAAAAAGACCCAAAACAGCCCAAACACAACCATGAGCCTATCCCAGCTGAATTTTTTTTGGGGGGGGGGCATCACTGCTCTCCGGTGGTGGGAGTAGGAGGCCCAGCCCCACTGCTACAATTGAACCTCCGTCCCAGTGGGCCACAGTCCCGCGCACAACCACTACACCACCGGGGCTCAGCCCCTAGCTGAATTTTAAGAACATTTCAAAAACAGATTTCTTGCACTGAACACTCTTGGGAGAAGACCCAATGAGCTGTAGGTGGACATCAGCACATCATTCGTGAAGAAAGCAAAGGGTCACCAAACAGACAAGAAAGAAGAAAAGATCAAAGTGGATGTCAGAGGAGCTTCTGGAACTTGCTCTTAGTCATACAATATCCAAGGTAAAAGAAAGAAATGATGTGGTCAAAGAAATGAACAGAAAAAAATAAAGGGCAGTTCAAGAAAACAAAGTAAAATATCATTGTGAAATTTGCACAACCCTACAGTATAGGGGGAAAGGGAAAAGCACATGTTCAGGATAATTGGATGAAAGCAGAAAATACCAGAGAGATGTTTGTGTTTTTCAACTATGACAGAAAAAGGGAAGTCCCTCGACGAGAAGAATTTATAGGTGGCAGGAGCAACGGGCTCATGTATAAGAGAACTTGTAAGGATAGCAAGGATGGGCAGTACTTCATTCCATTGTGCATAGAGTTCCTATCAGTCTCAATCGACTTTATGACATCTAACATCAACAACAACTGTATGGAGTCAAGCTCTTTGTACATAGAAAGATCTTCATGAAGTGGATGGCTAATCAGACAGGGCTAATCAGACAACGTTTTTGGAATTAGAAGGCGTTTTTTAGAAGATCAGTGATCATTCTTCCATATTACAGTCAGGGGAAGGAGTGTGATTGCAAATGACCTGTTACTTTTGTGAACGATGTTAACAAAAGTGTGTTATTTGTCCTGTTGATAGAAAGCCCAGCCCTGACCAAACAGAACTCTCCACTTCCGAGTCTTTTCGATCTCCTCTTTTTTGATGTCCCAGAGCCTCCAAATCCCTCTTGGTTCCCATATAGGGATATCAGTTTCTTTGTATTAATATTAACTTAAAGGAATCATTTTTCACTGCTAGCAATAATTCTTACTGTATATATATATTGTAATATTGATAGATGTAAAGAGATTTCATACTTCAAGGATGTATTGCTATATGTACTTTTTTCTTACATGACTTTATATGATAGATGTACTTTTTATGTAGGATCTCTATTTGTTTTCAACCTGATTATGATAGTAAAATTTGAACTTAGATGTAGTTTTACTAGCTGTTTTGTCACTTAAATTTACCCAGGATTACCCATAAATATCTTCCACTCCTACTACTAGTACCAGAGTGTGTGCATTTGAATTTATACCTTTTGATAATTTGAAAAGTTCTATTCATCTGACTTAAGATGGCAATTATATCTACCTAAGAAACTCAAGCAGCTCCAAGGGAGAAAGATGGGACTTTCGATACCATAAACAGTCACAGCTTTGGAAACCTACAGTGGGTCACTGTGAATCAGCACTCACTTGATGATAATGAGGTTGGTTTGATAAGAAACTCAAAGCCCACTTCATTATTTGAAGACATCATTTTGTCTTCAAAAGCTATCTTGACGTTTATACTAGCTGTCATTTAGTTAGATTCATAGTAACCTTATGTGAGAGACTAGAACTATCCCATTAGTTTCCAAATGAAAAAGAACAATGGTCTTTCTCTTAGAAAATAAATGTTTATAGAATTATCTCAGGTTTTTATTTATTCACACGCTTTCTTAAAATTTTGAAACATTGTGAACTGACGTTGCCATTTCATTCTCTTGTTTTCCTCGGGATTTTTTTTGGCGGGGGGGTAGGGGAGAAGGGTGTAGATGCCATCCATGATGAAGCATCTTAAATAATATTGAATTCTTGGCACTGAAACATTACAATTGACGAAGATAAAATGACACAAGCAGTTCAAATAGTTTGGAACTAGAATTTGAAGAGATCTTGAACGTAGAGCTAACTTTCTTCGAATGCCTCCAGGCTTACTTGCCTCCAAAGCCAAGTTCAGCTTTACCCTGAAGGAGTAACAGACAAAAAGGTCAGACCCTATCAGGCCCCTGCTCTGGAAGCACTTTCGTTTCCCTCAGGGTGAAAGCATAAGTTTTCACAATGCCCTGCAGGAATCTGGAACAACGGTAGCCTCCCTGACTTGACCTTTCTGCTCCGATCTTGGAACTTTCTGTAACTCTTACTTGAAAACTTTTGCCTTTGGACCTCTGTGAATGTCTTCAGCCTGGAATCTTTTCCCTCCGGACAGACACCCGTGTGACTCTTTCTCTCCTTTTCTTCCCAGCCTTTGCTCAGCTGTTGGCTTTTTTTTTCCTTCACCTTAAACCATATTCAGATGATGGCAGCATATGTACAAACATGCTTGATACAATTGATATAGGAAATGCTACGAGAGTTGTGAGGATCCTTAAGAAAATGATTTTTTAAAATAAAAATTTTAAAGCATATTCAATCTTTATTTACTAGGAAGCTAAGAGATTAATACACCCATGGTCATGCATCGATGAGTGAAATGTCAGATCTGGAAATGAAATTTAGAATGCAATGGTCTGTTCTTGCTTTTCTATCCACTGGAAGCTGAAAGGTTGAGATGGAGCAGCAGAGAAAGACAGAGCTCAGTTGGGAATGAAATGCAAATATAAAGACTTTATTGGAGGCAGTGAAGGACTTTTGGAAAGGGAAGGGACAGCAGAAAAAGAGACAGGAGCATCTTGAGCTCCTAGGTGGTCCCGAAGCCCAAGAGTTAGGCGAGGGAAGCCGCGTCTGACAGTGAGACAGTGGAGCATGCAAGGGCTTGAGCCAAGGACATATGTACCAATAAGGGGATGAGGCTGTCTGATGCTGCAGTTGCAGGGTCTGAGTCAGGATACGGTTTGTGAGAACATAAATCCACTTCCTGGAACACTGAGGGAAGAGGCTGCACAGACTTGGCCCTGAGAGATAAGTTCTGTGAAGGGACTGTGCCCTTCGGGTAGATAAGCTCTGTGAAATGCCAGAGGAAGGTTTCACAAAGTTCAGCAGGTTATAGTAAGGCTGACGCAAAAGGGATGCAAGGGGCTGCCCGGTCCAGGGGACTGCCCAGTTCAGGGAACTGCCCAGTCCAAGGAGCTGCTTGATTTCACCCTGGCCCATACAGAAGCAATGCACCCAGTGTTTCAAGTACCAGCAAGATGTCACCCAGGATGATCTGATTGCAATGGAAATCCCCCCCAAAATTTTTTTTTCTATGAACAACCATAAACAACATCAAGTCTCAGTATTTTCAACTCCCTCATATGCCTGTGAATGCTGGAAAATGAATGAAAAGGATACAGGAGAAATTATGCATTTGAATGCTTGTGCTGCCAAAGAGTAACGAATATACCAAGAACTTACTTTCATGAGAAGCAGCAAGTAAATGTATTGGAAGAAGTAGGTGTCTGAGTGTTCTTTTGTGTGTGTGTGTGTGTGGGTGGGTGTGTGTGTGTGGCACCACTGCCCTGGTGGGAGTGGGAAGCCCAGCCTTGCTACTGGAGAGCTGCTGCTGGATTTGAACTGTCAACCCAGTGGGCCACAGTCCCACGCCCAACCACTAGGCCACCAGGGCTCAGCCTTGAGTGTTCTTTAAAAGCAACAAGGGAAAGACTTCGCTTCACCTACTTCGGATGTTATCAAAACAGTTCCTGGAAAAAAAGGCATTGTTCTTGGTGAATTCGAGGGTCAGTAAAGGCAGATGAACATGGCGGCTACAATCAGGGGCTCAAACACACAATTGTGAGCATGGCAGGTGAATGAGCGGTGTTTCCTTCTGTCGCACATACATGGGGTCTTTATGAATCAGAGCTGCTCAAGGGCACCTAACAATGATAACAGTCCACCCTCTTTTTTGGGGGGGGCGTCTCTAAATTATATCACATCCACCTGATCTAAGTCTTCATTTTATGGTAATAGTAACCCACCATATTAGGAAAGGAATCTTTACTATTTTCTAATAATTCCCTCAAATGATGAACAACTTGGATAAAATGATAAGATTAAGGTTACTTAGCCATAAAGGACAATAGGAGCTGTGTATGGGGTGAGCGCCAAGAGAGGGTTGTGAACATGTCTAAGCCAGAGGAGGGCAGTAGAGTAGTGGGACGATTGGAAAACAAAAGCGAAACTCAGGCTCTGTGCCAGGAGTCTGTTCTGACTGGAGACCACAGCCAAAGAGGAGAAGAAGACTGGTTGAAAAAGCTCTTTCATCTAGGAAAGAGCTGAGACTGAAGATGGTGGGTGAGGTGGGTGGGAGAATGGAATTAGGAATCTAGGTTTCCCTTTAATTCTTTTGATTTATTTTGCATTCTTGTGCCTGGAAAGTGAGCTTTCTTTTGAAGTGTTATTTAATTTGACTTTTCTACACTTCTAAAAAAATCCGAAGCTCGGTGTGATTTCCTGATATAATAATCACATCTGTAAATGATCTGCTAGGGTTCTAGTGTCTTCGGCATACAAATTAAGTAGAAGATATAATCGATTAATTGTACTTTTTTTTAATGCTTTCAATTCTTTAAAATTCAAGAATTCAGAATTAGTTAGTCCCAGGATTTATTTTTCAGAAGATCTTTCAACCTTTTCAGGGGAGAAAAATGTGTTAGTAGAAATATATTTCCTATATAAGTACAAAGGTGCACTTTTTGTATAGTGAGCTCAAATTCTTACATTGCCACTTATGAATAGATGATCAAAACTGTTTAACTTAAACAGTCTTCATTTTCTTATTTGGAAATTAAAGCTAACAAACTTACATCACAGGAATATTGTGAACAAAAGGGCTGAACAAAATATCTGGCACATGGTAGCCAATTAATGAACTTCATAATTCCGGTATGCTGATTAAACATTTGAATAGAGGAATGTTTTAATAATAACAGCACTATTCCAGATAAATATTTAAGGCAATCAAGATGCATTTAGTAGAGATGTCTATATGTTACACCTATAACTTTTTTTGAGAGAATGAAACTGTAAATTTTTTGAAGAGAATTAACATAATACCTTGAATTTAACATTTAAATTACTGGTGTTTTTAACAGTATGCAAAAAACAAAGAGCAAAATAGAAATAAACCAACAGATATGTTTAATTTTGTAGCTTTTATTTCAGACAATAAAATTAGATATTTTAAAATACTGAATGTATTTTACATATTGAAAGAATAACTGAGTTTTGCAAGTTTGTATAAGCAATTAAAACCTACCTACTATTTCTACAGTTGCTTCTCTTATTTAGCCAAACTAGAAGAATATAATGACTTTACTAGTGACAGATAATAAAAGAAAAGTAACTTGATTCAAATATCAAAAAAAAAAACCCTCAAAGCTACCTTAGTTTGTCTTTTTAAAAAATAAATGAACAAAAATTTGTTGAGTAATAAGTTCACTAATATCTGAATGGAATTATATGAGTCAGGCTAAACGTTTTTAGTGTTATTTATGTCATATTTCTTTCTTGCCTCCCTATTGAAATAAATTATATACATAAACATAATCCATAGCACCAAAATTAGGAGAAGCCTTTATTGGAAAGAATAGATAGAAAAAAGAAATAAAGACAGAAAACCAGAGATAGAGAGATTGTGGGGTGATATTTGAAAGGAAGGCAATAGAAAAATGAGGCAGCATTTAAAAAAAAGTCCATGTAGGAAAATTAGTTAGTGCACAGCAGTGTTGTATATATGTGATGGCAGGGGTGGAAAAAAGCAGACAGAAGTAGGTATAATCATGGAAGACATGTCTAAGGTCTTTAAGAGAATAAGGTATTTCGTTATGAATTTTTTTTTGTGGGCTTCGCTGCACCTGGTGGGAGTAGAAGGGTCAGCCTTGCTCCTGCAGAGCTATTGCTGGATTTGAACCGCCCACCCTATGGGCTGCAGTCCTGCACACAACCACTATGCCACCATGGCTCAGTCCCGTTATGTATTTTTTCTAGTAGAAATCTGATCATAACTCTAGGCATGTCAAGCTCCCACAAAAGAAAAGGCCTGATTTCATCAGTAATTCAGAATATGTCTCTGAATTGAGACACAAAATAAATAGCAGTAATATTAGTTTATAACCCAGAGTTTAACAAGAACCATGATTCTATCCTCATATAAATAAATGGTAAATGGCAGAAGAATTCCAAGAAAAAGAATCATGGGGAGTCAGAGAAGAGGAACTCAAGTCAGATTAGCCATCAAGTACTTCTAGCTAAACTTTTCTGCAAGCTTTACTATGGAATTCTTCCTACTGTAAAAAGTATTTTGTGTACATAAAAATGATTGTTGGGAGTGGCCTCCACAATCAAATGGATCCAAGGAGTGGTTGTGTAGAAGGGCAAATTAAAGGAACAACAGACAAGAGGTTCAAGTGCTCACCTCTTCTGTGGTAACCGGACCCAGCGTGAGGAAGTTATGTATTGTCTCACAGACATATCATCTCAGGCATGCAAGCCATGTCACATACATATATGACACAAAGGAGATGTATAAGTGTCATACACTTAATGGGAAGAGAAGGAGTCAGGAGGATACACACAAGAGCAAGGGGAGGCACACATGTGACAGGAAGGTACATGTATAACAAGATGGACAGGTTGAGTTAAGATGGCGGCCTTACCTTGGGTTTCGCTGAGCTGGCTTGACCTTAGTGTCCATGACTTCTTCTCCAAGTGAACCATCAATGATCCTTACCAAAGGCGAGTGGCCCCTACTTAGGATGGGACAGATAATAGTCTCATTGCTTTCAATGGCAGACAACCTTCAGGCCGATAGCCTTCAAGTAGATCATCTTCAAGGCTTTCATCGTATATAGTAGCAATTAGGGTCTTGCAAGCAACACCTTAAAATCGGTATTATCATGGGGCTGGGGGCGGGGAGCATCATGGTGAATAACTTAGGAGAATTTAGCTGGGATGCCTTTCCAACACATGGTTATGAATGCCTCCCACTAAGAGAGTCTCAGCCTCCCAGACTCCTTAAAATGTAAGAATGGAGAATTTGCCCATGTATACTTTCTCCCCAGTCCTCAGTTTCCCACAATGGTTCAATCAATTACACTATGCATAATATAGTAGTTCTTTTTTCTTTTCTTTAACATAAACTCAAGAAACAATATCGTTAATTAATTTACAGTATTCCTTCCCATTTAAATTTCTCTTATTTCAAGATTATACAATTGACTTCTTTCTCTTTTCACTCTATATTATATGTAAACATTTTTCTAAGACTTTAAAATGTTCATAGAGTGCATATACTCTCTTTATATATATAGTATAAATGTGTGTACTTGGTGGACCGTATTTTTACAGCAGATCAACATAGATAAGAATCCACACTCAATATAAAATTGGAATGGACTGAATTCTAGGATTTAGACCATTATCTATTGTTTGTCAGTACCTCTCCAGTACAGTTCTACTGTTCTTAAGGTGGGAAATACGTGTTTGCTCAACACCTATCAATTGAGCACCTGTGGCTTGCCAGATTCTGGTGTAAGAGCTTGGGGTGCATCAATGTACAACATGGGCAAAGCCCATGGTCATTTGAGAAATTACCATCCAGCAAGGGAAGCAGAGAAAACGAAATGTAATACATGTCAATTAAGTGAAAGTGGTACCTTCTACAGAAAAAAAATAAAGATAGGATCTTTAGGAGTGTGGGAATGTAAGACTCCCTGTAATTAGAAAATGGGAACTAGCTTGTATTCAAGAAGGGGTGAAGGATGAGCAAATATTTGGATATTGTGAAGTAGTTAACTGTGCAAATATTTGGATGAATAGCAGCTCCAGGAAGGAACTTCCAGTATTTGGGGTTATGGTAAGCTTGTGTAACATGCATTCCAGAAAATAAAATGACAGTCTACCAGAAGCAGCCAGTATTTTAATTATGAGAAATAAAATATGTGTTCTAGGAAATAAGACGTAGTTCCTGGTTATCCGTTTACCCAATGTAGCTGTCAAAAATTTTTAAAGCATGCATTATTAAGTGTAACTGTGAAAACTTTGCATGTTTTTTCAAAGCTGTCCCTCCTCACTTGGCTATGAGATCCCTATGAGGTAGGATCAATTAGATGACAGCGAATATTATTATTTCATCATATAATGATTCCGCTAGCCTTTGGTACTTTATGAATTCTAATTTCCACATTATTATGAATAATGCTACAACTAATATCTTTGCCTCATAAATTTTTGCCTTTATGAGCTGTGCTTTGCAAACCTTTTTCTCAGTTTCTTAGTTGTTATTAAATTATTTTATAAAACTAGGGCAACACAATAAATAATGAGTGGTTGCACTCTCCATACATCACTGCCTGACTGGTTGACTCTAATTCACAGGAACTCAATTTGGACAGAGAAGAACTTCTGCTTATAGTTTCTGAAAGTGTAATTCTTTGTGGAACAGACAGCCTCATTTTTCTCCCACCATTGAGCATCTGGAGGGTTTGAACCTCTGAGCAACACCATGCCGAGCCCACAGCACCACGACAAGGGTTTCTTTATATATATATATATATATATATATATATATATATATATATATATATATATATATATACTCAAGCATTCCCTCAAAACAAGAATACTTTTTTCTACTCTATAAACCAAAAATAATGTTTTCTAAATTATCAAGAATTCATGGCATATAAATTATCAAGCTGGAAACATGGAGGGAATGCTCACCTTCCCTGACAAAATTGCTGAAGAAAAAATGGGTGCAAAAGGTGAAGAAAGCTGATGGTGCCTGGAGATCAAAAGATATGTGTGGGATCTTAAAGACTTGAAGGTAAACAAGTGGCCATCTAGCTGAGAAGCAACAAAGCACACATGGAAGAAGCACACCAGCCTGAGTGTTCATGAGTGTTGCAGGGATCGGGTTACAGGCATCAGAGACACCCTCCTCCCCCCAAAAAAGAGGAACTGATATCAAGGGCTCAATAGAGAGCAAATGTCTAGAAAGGAATGATGGCAACACATGTACAAATATGCCTGATATAATTAATGTACAACTATGCCTGATACAAAAAGACCCAAGGCAAAACAAAATAATCATATTGATGTGAATGAGGGGGAGGGCAGAGAGGAGAGTCAAAGTCCATCTGTATTCAATTGGCATCCCCTTTCAGAAGGGACACAGGAAGAGACTAGCCAGTCAGGGTGCAAAACACAGAACTTTCCTCTAATTAGTTAATACTCCCTATCTCCTACTGTCATGATCCAAGTTATAATTTATTAATATGGCTACACCAGAAGATGTACACAGCTACAGATAAGATCAGGAAACACAGGGAATCTAGGATAGATAAACTTCTTGTGACCAATAGTGAGGGAGGGTGAGGGAAAGGTGGGAGAGAAAGAGGGAACCAATCATAATGATCTCCATATAACCTCCTCCTTGGGGAATGGACAACAGAAAATTGGGTGGAGGGAGACTGCAGTCAGTGGAAGACATGAAAAAAATATGGTTTATAAAAAGTCAAGCATTCATGAGGAAGGAAGGGGAAAAAACAAGGAGATGATAGCCAGGGTTCACCAAGGACTCAAAGAGAAAGGAAATGTTTTGAAATAAATGATGACAGCATGTATTCAAATAAGCTTGACACAATGGATATATGTATGAATTGTGGTAATAGCTGTAAAAGCTCCCAAGAAAATGATTTTTTAAATTAAAATAATAAAATAAATAAAGAGCAAAAATAAAAGTACAAGCAACAGAATTTTCTTAGGATGGCTGGGTTCTCTTAAAAAGTGGATATTTATATGCATTAAAAGATTTCATTTCACCCAAATACTAAATGATAAAGCATCTGGGATTGTGAAGGCTTGAGGGTGAATGGATGGACATCTAGCCCAGAAGCAGAAAAACCCACATGGAAGAAAAGTACTGGCATGTGTGATCATGGGGAGCTGAAGGGAGCAGATATCAAACATGAAAGAACAAGAACCACGTCACTATGAATGGGAAGAGATGAGAAATGGAAATGCGGGGGACCCAGGATGGATGAACCCTGGGGGACCAGTAGTGGGAATGAAGCTGCAGGATGGATGGCGGGAAAGTGGGGTGGAGAGGGGGAGCCAACTTCAGGGATCTACCTATAACCCCCTACTAGGGGGACAGACACTGGGGGTGAGGGCAAGGCGAGACATCGAGCAGTGTTAGTTATGACAAAACAATAATTTATGGAGTATTGAGAGTTGGTGGGGGAGTGGGGAGCAAGGATGGAGAGGAAGGGATGGGAGGCTGAGGTCAGAGGCTCGGATGGAAAGGTGGAGGTTCAGAGAGCGATGACAGCTGCAGGCATGTGTCAATATATGCAGGCATGACACAATATATGTATTTATGTATTAAGAGAAACGATGTATGAACCCCAATAAAATGATTAAACATAGAAAGAGATTTCATTGAAGAGTAAGAAAAGAACACCACTTCAACTGACTGACCAAATCTCTTGTCATCATGAGATTGACTACATCATCAATGACAAAATTCTGAGAGTCAGGGTCCAGGTCAGTTGATGCACTACTTTAACCCTATGAATGATAACTTATCCCATAGTTCCTATCGATAGTTTAAGTTGAATTCAAAGTTGTTCTGGAGAGTTGTGTCCTACTCAAGTCAAAATGATTGAGGGTCTCAGCATTATTATTAGAAGTCTTTCTAGGGATTGGATAAGTGGAATTTAGACTGAATTAAGAGCATGTGCTTCTCTTATGGATGTTCTCTGTTACTCTCCACAGCTGAATGGTAGCCTTTCATTGCTATACATGTTACTCTCTGCCAATGAAATACGGTGTTTTACTTGTTAAAAACAACTTTAAAAAATGATCCCAGAGTGTAACATGACCTCTGGAACTGTGAATTTCTGTATCCAGAAGACAGCTGTTACATTAAAGGAGGAACAGCAATACCAAGAGGCAAAGCATGGAACCGAGTGAGAGACTTCTCAACCCACACAGCAGTGCCCTCAATCCTTGATGTTCATCAGCAAGTGCTTCAAATCCTCCCCACTTTCAGCAAGCAAGATTGTGTCATCTACATCTCACGGTTTGTTTATATGCCTTCCTCTAATCCTGATGCCACATTCTTTTTTCATTTAAGCCAGCTTCTTAGATTTGTTCAGTATATAGATGAAATAAATATGGGTATTTATTGGAAGATACGGGGAGACCTGAAAGAACTCTATAACATGTCCTAATAAACAAATCAGTCCTGAGCACTTCTCACTGGCATTACTTTTATTTAGGTCAACAAAGTATGGACTTACTCTTGCTGCTTAAAAGGAATGAATAGAAACAGTTTACGGTCCAAATCCTTAATAACATATGATAAATATTAATAGATACAAAAGAAAAATTATTGGTTAATCACTATTTTTATGAGAGCGGTCAGATTCTGAATCTTAATTGTTGGAGAAGCCCTCATTTTGAGAAGTCATTATCCAGTTATTCCCTTCATTTGAGTCCTGAGCTAATCACAAGCCACAACCCAGGGCACAACTGACTTCTATTCTGGCTCTCCCTAGCTCCATCCTTTGCTTCCTTTCCTTGTACAGAATCTTCTAAGAGAAGACTTTAAATTTGCATTGTCCATATCCATCAGGATGATGTTGATCATGCATGCAGTCAAGATGCATTGATAACTATTGGAGACTGAAAGACAAAAGTAGGAAACAAAGAGGTAGGAACAATAGTCTGGGTGATAGAAACAAAGATGAAGGTCACATTATAGATCCATCAAGACTAGTAATAGGAGTGGAAATACCAGGAGAGTGGAGATACGGAGGAATAGAAAGGGAAAACCAACTTCAGGGATCTACAAGTAGCCTCCTCTCTGGGACACGGACAACAGGGAAGTGAGTGTTGGGACACATTTTACATTGTAGAGTATGAAAATAATAACAATTTGCAAATTACTAAGGGCTCAAGGGGGAGGAGAGGAGGAAGGGAAATATAGGGAGCTGATAATGGGGGGCCTGGAGGGAGGGAGGATATTTTGAGAGTGATGAGGGCAATAAGTGTGTAAATGTGGCCTGCATACAATTGATGTTTGTATGGATTGTGATGGGAGTTGTATGGACCCCCAATAAAATGATTCGTTAAAAATTTTTTTTAAAAAAGAAGACCAATAATTTCTTCATGGCAAAATACCTTTATTCAATGACACAAGTATAAAATATATACATCAAATCCATCATTTGGAATACAGAGAAATCAAATTGACTACATCTGTGGGAAAAGATGATGGAGAAGGTCAATATCAGCAGGTTAAAAGGCTAGGGACTGACTGCGGAACAGACCGTCTGTTGTTCATTTGTAAGTTTACGTTAAAGTTACAGTAAATGAAAACAAATCCACAAGAGCCACAATACAATCTTTCGTCTATCTCACCTGAATTTCTCGACAATTTGCTGCATCGAACACTAATAACTGAAGACCCGAAGAACTGTGGAGTGACATCAAATATATCATTCATGAGGAAGCCAAAAGTCATAAAAAAGACAAGAAAGAAAGTTCAAAGTGGATGTCAGAAAATACTCTGAAACTTGGTCTTCATTGTAGAATAGCTAAGGAAAATGGAGAAATTGATGAAGTCAAAGAAC
The DNA here is from genome assembly GCA_004026705.1 of Nesogale talazaci. Taxonomy (NCBI): domain Eukaryota; kingdom Metazoa; phylum Chordata; class Mammalia; order Afrosoricida; family Tenrecidae; genus Nesogale; species Nesogale talazaci. The sequence continues at coordinate 27,162 of PVJH01012337.1, forward strand.
TGAAAAAAAAATTGAAAGTAAGCTTGAGAAGACAAAATAAAATACTACAATTAAATGTACCAAAACCTGGATTAGAACAGCAAAAAGAAAGAACATTTTCCGTTTATTTTAAACTGAAAGAACTTTTAAAATTTCAAGCTATGAGTTGAAATATTAAAAGATTCTAAGGGGGAATATTGGATGATTCAGGGATCATCAAAAGAATATGGAAAGAATATTCAGTAATGCAACAAAAGAAACTAATCCACATTCAACTATTTCAAGAGGCCACATATAATCAAGAACCAATAGGATTGAAGGAAGAAGTCCCAACTGCACTGAAGCCATTAGTTTTAAAGAAGACTCCAGGATAGATGACATACCTATCAAAATGTTTCAAGTTGATAAAGCACTGGAAGCATCCAATCATCTATGCCATGAAATTCAGAAGATACCTGCTTACTTGCCACCTGACAGGAAGAGATCCATATTTGAACTCATTCCAAAGAAAAATGACCCAATAGAATGGGCAAATGAGAGAACAATATCACTGATATCACAATCAAGTGAAATTTTGCTGAAAATCATCCAACAAGAATTGCAGCAGTACATTGACAGGGAACTGCTAGAAGTTTTCTTCAATTTTCTCCTTCAGTTTTCCCTATTCAGTGTCCAAAGTTCAGATGCGGAGGAGGTGATGGAAAATACAATGGGAAAGGCCAGGCAAACCTTTGTCCTTTAAAGTAATATCCTTGCTACTCAATATTTAAAGAGGTCTTATGCAGCAGATTTTCCCAATGCAATGCTTTGATCAATCTCTTGACTGCTGCTTCTAAGAGCATCAATCCAAGCAAAATAAAATCCTTGAAAACTTCAGTCTTTTCCCTGTTAATCATGATTTTGTCACTAGTTAATCGTGAAGATCTTGGTTTTCTTTATGTTGAGCTGTAATCCATACTGAATCCATACTGAAGCTGTAATCCATACTGCTGCAATTCTCGCTGGATGATTTTCAGCAAAGTTTCACTTGATGGTGTTATCAATGATATGATTCTATCATTCTCCCATTCTATTGGGTCGTTTTTCTTTGGAATTGGTACAGAGATGGAGCATTTGAATTATTGTGTTGGTGAATAATATTGATTGTACAATGGACTACCAAAAGAACAAACATCTGTCTTGGAATAAGAACAGTCAGAAGGTTCCCTAGAATCAAGCACGCAGAGATTTTGTCTCACATAACTCGGACATGTTTTCAGGAGAGACCTGAAAGTCCTCGGAGAAGGCTATCATGCTCAGTAAGGTGGAGGTGCAGGGAACAAGATGGATTGGCACAAAGACTGCTGCAATGGATTCAAACATAAGAATAATTGGAAGAACAACACAGGACTAGCCAGTGTTCTTTTTGTACGTAGGGCCATTATGAACTAGAGATTACTTGAAGCTACCTGACAACAACCATAAACCCCACTATCTATTTTTCATAAGACAGTGTTAATTTCTACCAAGAATAGATTCTATTAGCAAGGTTTTTGGTAATTATACAGCATGTCTTTAATATATTTAATAAATGTGGTTTAAATCATTTTATTTATTGTTTATAGTTTTAGAAATCAATATTCTCAACAGCCTGTAATTCAAAGTACATCATTGATAGATTTACTTAATTTTCATTGGCTTAATTCAAGGTGACAACAGAATGTACTCTACCTAAGTAGATAATTAGAAAGTACAGTAATGTTTACAAAAAATAAGAGTTGTCAACAGGAAGGGACTAGAAACGTTGCCTTGGAAGCCTAGAAATTTTAGTAACACTGCAACCATTTTCTCTTCTTGTATTGTAATTTCTATACACACTGGTAACATAATTTAGTTTTCCAAGTACAGAATTTAAAACCCTGTTCAATCCTTAGGCATATGTGTTTTCAAGAGAAGATAAATTTGTTCCCCACAAAAAGATATTTTTGCAAATTCTCTCAGTCAAATTCAGTTGTTGAGGTTTTATTGAATTTCTGTGTCATGGCAAATTAATATTATTCAGGATTATTTAAATTATCTTAATATTATTAAGATCAAAAATAATTCTCAGAAGAAATATACTTAAAATAATACCTGGATTTTAATAAATGATGGAAAAAGAAAAGATAAGATACCTACTGCATTTAGAAAAATAGGAAGAAAAAAATTCCATGTGGTTGGAAATAAGGGTTTTAAGAAGACAGTGTCTACTCAATATCTTTCTCTGGATTTGATCAATCCTTTGTCTAATCGTTTTTGGTCAGCTTCTTCTGGAAGACTTCCTGATAAAGGCCCCATATGTGAACTATTTGATGAAGTTAATGGGAGACATATTTATTTATTTATTTTCCCTTTTTTTTTCAAGGATAAAAGGGGGAAGGGAGGGGGAAACATGAGGAGCTGATTCCAAGGGCTTCAAGCAGAAAGCAAATGTTTTGAGAATGATGGCAACAGATGCATAAATTGTGCTTGAGGTAAGGGTTGTATGCACTAACCAATAAAACGACTTATAAATACAAATTAAAAAGGGAAAGTTTAGAGTCGCTGTGTTAGGAAGGAAGATGTACCCACAGCTTTTTCTAATGCTACAGGCAGGGCAGGGCCAATGGACTAATAAAAGGCCTGTATAGCAGGAATAAGTTCTGACCCAAACATAAAGGAATAATAAGTACTTCCAAAAACTACTGCAGCAAATCGAGTCACCTGACATAGACACCCTCCTGAGGAACTTCAGAGCTCTGTTAAAGGGTTATGACAAGGGAAATTCACTAAAAACACAGGAATCTTCACTCAGCAAAATAGGCTTTTGAAAACCAAAGATCTGGGGAGAGTGTGAACACAGTCCCCCACAACCACCAATTACACAGCTGAGTTTCCCACATTTGGGAAATCACAGGGGTCAGCACATCAGAGTGCCATGGATAAGCCTCACCCTGGGAAAACCAACTGCATGATCATTGTATTGTCCCCTGTTTCAACACAAGGAAAAATATTTTCAAGAATCTTCTTGATTCCTTTGTGATTTATCAAGATATCTCCAAATAAATGCCAAATTTCTCTACAATTAAACAATCATGACTTTCATATCTCAAACAGCCAAAAACACACAAAATGTTCTTCTCATTTACATTTAAAAGCAATAGGAATGATATTGCAAGCAAATAAGTTTCTTAAATTAAAATGCAATGCAAAGAATTGATTGTGCTTCACATATTTGTGAAAAGAAAGATGCCAGTGCAAACATCCTACTTTTTCTCCTTTGCAACTGTTAAACATTTACAATCAAATCCCCTTCCCAAGTCCTAACAAAAATACTCTTTCTGATTTGAGAATAGCACTTTGTCTAGGCATTTCCATGAGGTGATAGTAGTTTTCAAATATCATTAGTTTATTTTTTCACCCTGTTATTTGAGCCGATTCTGTAGAATTTTCTAGCAGCAGACTTATTCAAGACATGCTCCCAAAGTTAAGTACAAAGAAAAAAAATTTAAATGAATAACTAAATCTGCATTATATGATATACAGTATATATCAATTACATATAACATCATGTGTAATATAGATCATATATCAGTGTACTACATTGTTGTTTCAGGCCCTAGACTTAATGTTATATATAACAAAGAGAAAAATGTTGAGGCTGCTCTCTGATATTTAATAAAGTGTAGTTCTTTTTGAAGTTTCATTTAGTGGAAGAGTAATATGATATAGTAGAGAGAACTAATTTAATGCTCGGTTCATCAGAAAAATTAGAACTGTGTATCTCTATGGAAAATGCATGGGGACAAAGTCAAAGGCCTTTCACATAAGTTGTTCCATTGTCACTGACCCTCTTCTGGTGACACCCATTGCCATGGACTTTATTCCAAATTATATTAAAAACTCAAAGATTTTTGCTGCCCGTAGGTGATTCCAAGGCTGTAAATCTTTACTGGAGCAGGAAGTCTCTTCTTTCTCAAATGCAGCCAACTGTTACTTTCTAACTGCTAACCAAATCCTAACCCACCCAGGCTCCTTTCTGATTCACATGGTCATTTAAAATACAGTGTCGGTCAACTTTCTCTAGAATGAGAATAACAATGCTTGCTCCATTCATCTTACACAATTATGAGGAGGCTCAAACTAAAAAATATTTTAAAACTGGTTTTCAGATGCTAAAGAGGTGGTTGGGTGCGGGACTGTGGCCCACTGGGACGGAGGTTCAATTCCAGCAGTGGGGCTGGGCCTCCTACTCCCACCGCTGGAGAGCAGTGATGCCCCCCTCCCTCCCCCCCAAAAAAAACAAACCAACCAAAAAAAAAACGGATGCTAAAGAATTCATAAATATTAGCCTTCTTGCTTTCCCCAGTTGAGCCAATAGAAGTGTATATGTGAGCAAGTTTAGAAAGTGTCACTTATTTTTCACAGCAATAAATTAAGGGGTTAAAAGATATGGTGTTTTCCTAAATATGGTGTTATCAACCTAACTATACCATAAAATGTTACTCTGCTGTTCATTCAGTGATGCAAGTTAGTGCAGTCTTCACTTTTCATCTTCTTGAGTATGGGAAATCTGAGTAAAGAAAATGTTCCTGCTAATTGAAATTATAATACTAATAAGAGAACCTGATATACTCTTGATTTTTATTCAACTTCATGGAGAGATATTTTGAGACTTTTTGGCTGGGAAACATAGCATGATAGCTGGATATTCTGTTCCTTCACAAGGAACAGGGCAGGGAGAATCAAGCTTTTCCATTGTACACCGTCTCATAGCTTCAACATAATCTGAAATGAAAGCCATGGCAGAATATGCAGAGAAAATAACAATATAGTAGTGTAGCCATCACAGCCTTTTAAAGCTTATGAATTCATTTTTATTTAAAATGGTGACTAACAAGTCATACCACTCTTTTCTTATGAAGCATTGTTTATTTTGTAATATGAAAACAGCAAATGAAACATAAAATGAAGAGAAGTTTTCTTGAATTTATGGAGCCAATGATTTCAGATGTCTATTAAAAATAAGAAATTTTCAGAAAGTTGCTTTATCCATAAAATACCAGACATTTGGAAAGGACATAGGTAGGGAAGCATTACTTTGAGGAGAACTTTCAAACAATCACAAAAGCCAATGACTCAGATTTAAACTAAATTTATCCTTAAATTTGTTTCAACAAATCCTGGTCTGAAAAAGAATGTCAGCTGTTTCAAGATTTTTTATTGTCTGAGGCCAGTAACTCGTAAATCAGCTTCTGAGAGTCTCTACTTTAAATCTTGCCTTATTCTCTTTAACACAGCCTGACTGTTCAGATAAATATGCAGGGTAAAATAAGCACCACATGAAGTGGGACCTGTCTCCAGTTTTCATTTAGATCACTTTGTAATAGCCTTCCTTACTGTTCCTTGCTTTGGACTCTTGCTAAATATTCAAGAACTACTTGCTCCATCGGTTTTGTCACGGAACATCTTTTCTTTTAATCATTTGGTTGGGAGCTCATACAACTCCCATCACAATCCATATATACATCCATTGTATGAAAAGCACATTTGTACACTTGTTGCTATCATCATTCTGTCGCTGAACATCTTTGTTCTCATAAATAAACCCTTTATTCTGCAAAATCCTCTGATTCATGATCAGTTTTGAACTTGTTTGTTAGAGTTTGACTCTTATTTTCTTTCAGAGCATAACATTTGGGGGGAGGGCATCACTACCCTCTGGTGGGAGTGGGAGACCCAGCCTTGCTCCTGGAGAGCTGCTGCTGGATTTGAACCGCCAAGCCAATGGGCCGCAGTCCCACACTCAACCACTATGCCACTGGGGCTCAACTCCAGCGTATAACATTTTGATCTATGTCTTAAAGTAGATCTTTAAGACTATATATAATAGCTCTGACCTTCCCCCCCACACACACAAAACACACATGTACATGTGTATGTGTGTATGTGGCTACATGTGTATGTCTGGTCCCTTCGTACTTCCAATTGAGAAATAATGAATGTGTTCTTCCATTTTATTTTTCTCACATCAGTTCATTGCACACTTTATTATAATTCTTGACTCTATCTTTTCAAGCTGTCCTTCGAAATCCTGCTCAACTCTTTTACTACATTATCCCTCCCCCTCCCACCCCCGCTCCCCAATTACTCTAGCTACTCTGCATCTAAGAGTAAGTTTCAGACAACCACCTTGGTGTGTTTTCTTTCCTTCCTATCTTTTAAATGACATTTGCTTCCCTTATGCATGATGTCCTTGATGTTACGAGCCCCGTCTTCAGTCACTTTGGCCTTCACTCTCCAAAGGTCTTCTCGAGATGACCACTTTCGTTGGGTGGCATATACTTAAAAAGTTGTCCTTTCACTTTCATGCACGAGTTTTAACTTTCTTCAGCCTCAATTTGAACTTACATATGAGAAATTGATGAGGCCTCACTGCTGAACCTTGGCCTGGTTGATGATATTGAATCCTTCTACCAATTTTTTCCCTATAGATCTAGTTGATATGTTAAATGTGTATTGTATATGGTAGGGTCCATGTGTATAGTTACCGTTCATGTTGATGAAAAGGTATTTGCAAGGAGTAAGTGATTAGTCTGACAAAAATTATACCATGTATTCTCTAGTGCTATTTTTATCATGAAGAACATATTTCTTAATGAGCCCTGGTGGCACAGTGGTTGAGCGTGGGACTGCAGTCCACTGGATTGGCTTTTGAAATGCAACAGCAGCTCTCCAGGAGCAAGGCTGGGCCTCCCATGAGAAGGCAGTGATGCCCCGCCCCCCAAAAAGAACGTATTTCCCAACTATTGATCCTTCTTTATTTCTAACTTTCCCATTCCAATCATCAGCAATTGAATGCATCTTTATTGCATGTCTGATCAATTTTAGACTAAATAAGTTAGAGTAAAAGTAATGAAGCTCTTTATTTTTAACACTAGTTGTTTAAATTTGAATAATAGTTGTGTTCACTTGTCTTCTTGAAGACAAGTCTATTACATTCTATAATAGACTATTAAGTCTGTATTACAGACAACATTGTGCTACAGGATAGATCTTGGAACGTTCTTTTAAACCACGAATGTAATTCCATTCTTGTTTAATTTGTATTCCCTGGAACAATATGTTCATTGGATACAATATAGTAGAGTATGTGTTTGTCCAAATTTAAAATAGTATTATTTTAAATACCAGCAGGGTTACCTATAATAGACAGGATTCACCAGAACTCCCCGATTAAGGTAGATTAAAAAGGAGGACCTGGTGAGTGCTTCTGAAAAAAATTGGCAAGGGAAAATTTTATGAATACTATTGGGTATTGTCTGGTATAATGCCAGAAGAGGAGCCACTTCAGACAAAGTATATCTGGCTTCAAAATAGAGTTGACATTAATGACATGCATAGAACAAAGTCTTACAAGATCTTTGCTAATGGGTACAATGCAAAATGGAAAGAAATAGTCTGAACTTCCATTTTAAGTAGACTATGGACTGGACAAAGTATGTGGGAATATACAAATTATGAAAGTTGGAAATCATCAAAAATGAAATAAAAGAGATAGAGATTAATATCACTGACACTTCAAAGTGATAGGTGTAGATAAGTGTTTGTTAGAATGTATAAAATAGGGCTGAGCCCTGGTGGCATAAGTGGTTGAGTGTGGAACTGCGGCCCATGGGCTTGGCAGTTCAAATCCAGCGGCAGCTCTTAGGAGCTGCACTGGGTAGCTCCCACGACCACAAGAGGACAGTGTCCCCCCCCCAAACAAAGAAGATATAAAATATACTATATACATTTATTGGAGAGTAATGTTATGTAAGCAAGAAAAAAGTTTGTTCTTTAAGAAGGTGGCTCCTCCCACCAAAAATTTAAAAAATAAGATATCCCTAGTACAGGAGGCACTTATAGATATGATTCTGTTAGTATAAAACTCATATATTTAAAGGTATTATATTTGTAGTAAGATGAATTAATGAAAGGATCATCACCAAATTAGAGTAATCCTTAGAGTAGCGTAAGTGACTTTTACATAATTTCTTTAGCATTCTAAAAAGTCTAAACTATCCATAACAAAATGTTTTCTATGTAATAATCAATGCTCATAACTATTCTACTTATAAAATGTTTTGCAAGTCAAAAAAGTTTCAGCAGATTTAGAAATAACTAGAACCTTCTTTACTATTACTATAACTTTGTTATTGTGTATATCGAATTCAGAAGGATGTTGAATTAATGTTTTTATTTTTAGTTTTGCTTTTAATTTTGCAATCTTTGTATATATAACTATGTATATCGTTTCTATGGCTATAGGAATAAAAGTGGGCTTATATTCTGCGATCTTTCTCTGCTAAGCCAGGTGTAACAACTAATATCTCATTATCCTGAGGGATTTTTATGCAAATGCTGGAAATTAAAAGTAAATCAATAGGTAAAATTACTTACCAAGTACAGAAAAAACACAGCTATAAAATCTTGGTAGGTTTCTCTGCGCCAGCACGGGCAGGCAGCTCTGTGAGTTCGGTGCTTCCTCTGCGGGGACTGGACTGTGAGTAACTGTGACTGTGACCGAGGTTGGGCGTCAGAGGCCCGGGTGCCTCCTCTGCTCCACCACCCTGTCCAGGTACCTAGCACGTTCTGACACGACCGAGGTTTAAAGACCCTCGGAGGTGTCGCCCCTCCGCCTGGATTCAAAACAACTCAATTGATTTCTATGAAGAACTTGTGTTTGGAAAGTAATTCGAACAATGCCTAACATATAACAAGAATCTCTTAACCATTTGATAAATAAATATATTCCATTTCACTTGATAATTACTTCACATAATCTCATGAAATTAATTTCAAAAGGAAAAATTCAAAATTAAATTTTAATTCAATATGGTCTGCATGAATATATATTACATATAGATATGGTTTTCATAAAAACTGTATCTTATTTTTACATAAAATAACCTGGATTATTAAATAAGTCAAAATGTAACTGAAACTGAAACTAGAATTTAAAGTGATGATCACAAAGACACACTATTAATGTCTTGCTTCATTTAGTTTACTCTTAGGGAGAACAAAAAACAATGTAATCTGTTCTCTAGTAAAGAAGACTAAAACCAAATATACTCTTCTGTCCTATGTTACAAATACCTGGAACCATCAAAATGACTAATAAGAAACATAAGCTCCTGGAAGATAAATAAGACTTTCAATAAACTAAAGCAATTCACTTATCCAAATTTCTAGTATATTCATCAATATTCACTTTGTACCTCCTTCTTCCCACCACCAAAGTCCTAACATAAACTTTCCCCAACCTCTATTACTCTCAAGCATTGCAAGGCCTTTCTTAATGATCTAATTATTGCAGCTATGTAAACACCCTCCTCCGATTTTACATGCTAAGACACTCTTAGTATTCTGTAATGATGATATTGGACTAACTACAGAATTGTCCAAATCTAGCAACCCTTGATGAAAAGTGCCCCTGTGATTTTCTGAGAAGACAAGTGTTTACATTTGCAGTAGCCTGTGGGTATAAGTCTAGGGTCAGCACCAAATGAAGAATGGAGCATCATCGCTACTTTTAAGCTATACCAGTTTTCTATCTGTCTGAATAACTCACAGTGTATAAAGAATTTTCTTAAAACCCCTGTAATTTTGAAATGCTGCATACACTCAAACTACTTTCTTCCATAATATCCACTGGGTTCTTTACAAAATAATTATGCAGAGAGATAAAAGAACTATAACTAGCGTAGGAGGCATGAACACAATAGATAAAAATGATAAGGAGGAGGGCACCTTAAAATATCCTCTTAGCGTGTTTTATGCTCTGCTAACAATGGTTGATGATGATGTGGATAGACTAATTAAAATAATGAGATAAATCAAACAGTATTAGGAAAAAGAGGAATGGAAAATTTTGTGAGCTACATTGTCCAGGAAAAACTAAAGTATGTGTCTATGAGCTTGCTTTCAACTTTGCCTCTCATTTCAAAATTGCTCCAGAAACTTTGATTATAGCATTTACTTTTAGGTCTTATTTTACACTTAATGGTAGGAGTTTGTGTTGGCATCATTAAGGTTGGTGTCATCCATCAGCAAACACTTCCTGTGCAGACCATATAGAATCCTTAGTGATATTTATTATCCATTTTAATCATAGAATATGTGAAAAATATAGGCATAAACTACTTGTGTCATCCTTATTAGATTATATGACTGTTAACAACAAAATTGTTTTGAAAATCTTTTAAGATATGGCTATAGAATGCTCAGTAGGGTTTGATCAAGTACAGTGTAGTCAAGAAGAATTGCTGAAAGCTGTTGAACATGAGAGTGGGACAAGAGGAAGGTAAACGGAAATAGAGGTAAGAACTAGGAGGCAAAGAACATTTATATAAAGGTCTAGATACAGGCATGTACATATGTAATTATATTTATAAATATAAATAGGGATATAGCTCTATGTACATATATTTATCTGTTAAGTATTGAGGTAGCAGATGAACATGGCCCTTACTGAAGTATTCCGATGCAAGTACACTTCGTTCTAATAACCTGGTGTTCTGTGATGCTCACCTTCCCAACACATTTGCTAAAGACAAAATGGGTGCATAAGCAAATGCTGTGAAGAAAACTGATGGTGCTTAGCTCTTAAAAGATATATCATCTTGGTTCTTAAAGGCTTGAAGATAAATAAATGGCCATCTAGCTGGGAAGCAGCAAAGACCCCATGGAAGAAGCACACCAGCTTTTTTGATCATAAGGTGTCAACAGAAATAGGTATCAAGCATCAGAAGACTCCAAGCAAACCATCATATCAATGTGAATGAGGGCTGGGGGGCAGAGTGGAAACCCAAAGCCCATGGATAGATAATTGGACAGCCCCTCACAAAAGGGTAACAAGGAAGGGACAAGCCAGCCAGGGTGCAGTATAGCACAGATGAGACGTATAACATACCTCTAGCCCTTTAATGCTTCCTCCGCACCGCACCCCCACTATCATGACCCCCGTTTTAGCTTGCAAATCTGTCTAGACCAGGGCATGCACCCTGGTACAGACGAAAGCTCTCAACACGTAGAATTCAAGGCAGATAAACCCCTCAGGAACAATAATGGAAGTAGTGATACCATGAGGATAGGAGGAATGTGGGGGGAGGAAGAGGGAACCACATGTAATGATCAATGTATAATCCGCCCCCCCCCCCACACACAGCCAGTGTGACAAACAAGAGAAACATGGGTGAAGGGAGACAGAAGACAGTGTAAGGGATGAAAATGATATTTATTGAGGTTTCATAAGTGCGGGAGGGTGGGGAAGAGAGGAAACAAAGCTGAAGGGCTGATATTAAGAGCTCAGTCAAGCAGAAAGAAAATGTTTTGAAAATGTTTTGATGGCAGCATATGTACAAATGTGCTATACACAAGTGATGCATGGATTGATACAAAATCTGTAAGAGCCCCCAATAAAATTATTAAACTATAAAAGGGAGATGACTATGGTAGATTAAAATGATAAATCTGACTTGAATGGTTAGAACCTTGTCACTTGCTCTGCCAAGTCCTTGATGGTAGCTCTAATCTCTGCAAGATGTCGAGAACCCAGAAATACAATCAAACAGTTATAGACACCCAATTTTTTTTTAAAGAACTAAAACACATTAAATGGGCAAGAAATCTCCTTTTTCTACAAAAAAGAGGTGTAAAACCTGGATCTTAATTAGCAGAACTAAATAAAGCTCATAAATCACACCATGTACAAAATAAAAAAAAATGGATCAAAGGCCTGCATCTAAATTACATAACTATCAAGATCATCAATGAAAAAAAATGACAAATTAAGAATCCTAGTACAAAGCTAAGCACACTACCAAATATAATGAAAAATATCTGCATTACAGAAGACAAAATAAAGAACAATTATATACTAAAAATATAATTATGCACATCAAAAGAGTTCATGAAACATCAACAGGGAAGCCACATATTGGGGGGAAAGCGCAGTAATAATGTATCAGATAGAAGACTAATATTTAAAATCTATAGACAACTGCAACATCTGAACAAGAAAATCACAAATAGTCCAATTAATTTACCAAAGACTACATCCAATTGCACAACAGCAACCATATGAAGAAATGTTTGTGATCATTAGCGATAAGATAAATACAAATTACAGCAAGGAGATATCATCTCACATTGATAGTTTTGCAAAAATTCAATGAAACAGAATAAAATGCTGGAAAAGATGTTGAGAGATCAGAGCAATTTTATATTGCTAGTGGAACTGTAGAATTGTGCACACTATGGAAATCAATATGGCGCTTCCTTAAGCAAATGCAGGCACAAGTTTCTTTTGATCCAATTATATTCTACTAGGTGTATACCCTAAAGAAATCCACAATATAACACGAATAGACAAGTGCACATCTATGCCTATTGCAACTATTTTGAAAACAGAAAAAACATGGAAACAAACAAAACCTCAACTATAAAGGACTAAATAAACAGTCTCTGGTGCAGTCATACTATGGTATTGTATGCATCAGGTAGGGCCTGATCTGGTTTCAACATTTTCTGTGTATTTTTCCCTTTTTTTTTTCCATACTGGGGTTTATCTCAGGTATATTTTGTCATTGGGGGATAACCCCCTGGAAGTTTTGTTACCTGTTTTTCTTGTGTTAGGTATATGAAACTAGGATTGATGAACTTATAGAGACAGCAAGTAGAATAAAGAGGAGGAAGTCCAGTGCAGGATGGTGGTGTAAAGAGGAGCTGAGTTCAAAAGGAAGATAAGGTTTTTAAACTGATTGTGATAGCAATTGTACAATACTGCTTGATGTGCTTGAACTACAGGAATGAAATAATCTGTATTAGCACTCAATAAAATGCTTTTAAAAAAAAAAGAAAACAACTCTGTAAATCACAGCAAAACAGGAACAAAACTGAAAAATATTATGCTTCATGAGCTCAGTTAATCTTACAAAGATAAATATTTAACACATCATGTTATAAAGAAAAACAAAGAATAAAGATGGCTCCTACACCCATAGTCATGATTTTAAGACGACAAAGAAGTCAAGATGGAGGTGGGGGCAAGGAAAGGGAAGGGATGGTGGAGGGGGGTGCAAAAGAAATGCAGGGTTTCACAAGACATTATTAATTTCACTTCTTGAGATTGTTTAATATATATATGTGTATGCTATGTTTCTTGAAAGCATAAACAAAACAAAATATCCCATCAGATTCCTTATTCCTCAAACCTAAATAGTCGTTTGGAAGGTTTTAAAAAATGAGGAAGAAAAGTAAAATGGAAATTGAAAATAGAAGTTAGGTCACTATGTTTACTGCTTTCGATTTACTGCCTATTGTGATAGAGAAGCCCTGGTGGGCTGCTAACCCTGAAAAGTCAGCAGTGTGAACCTACCAGACAATCTGGAGAAAAAGACAATACTTTGTAGTTTCATAAAGAATTTGTCCCAGAAACCCAAGAGCAGTTCTACCCTGTGCAATATTGTCACTATGAGTCAACTTGACTCAATGGTGGAGATTTGGGCTTTGGAGTACATATGGTAACCATGCGAACCTTGTCTCTGCTGATTAAGAGATGCCATTTGGCCTCTACCCTCATGAGTCTAATCAGCCCCATTGTCAATAAGAGTACTAATTCAATTAGGGAAGTTTCCACAGTTAAATCTGAAGCATGAAACAGCATCCAGAGGTGTCTTCAGATATTCCAGAGCTCCCTGCAAAAATGTGTTCCTCACTGTTGTGGCAAGAAGGTTTGTCTTCAAGCACTCCATGTATGGGTCTATGGATCTATGTTGATAAATTTATTCTAATATGCCACTTTCCCTAAGCTTTTGAGTACCTTCTGTATCAAGGTAGGGCTAGTATTTCCACTTGATTTATTAGAGACCACACAATCCGCGTGTCAGCAAACCAACAATATAAGCGGTTAGAATTTTTTCAGACTTCTCAAATTGAAACACTGAATAAAAGTCTGTGGTTAGTGGGCCAATATCCCCAAACTCAAATTGATCACACTTTACTTCTTTTTTGACTATTGCTTATACTCTTAATAAACATTCCCAGACATATTCTCCAGTATCTGTCTGTACATACAAGAAAATGTAGCGATTTTTAAGGAGCATAGTGCACTACTGCTTGGGTCAGCATTTGAATGCCACCTCTGGGGACTTGCTAGGATATAAATGTAGTTATAGGTCTGAAAGCAATAGTTGGTGATAAGGTTGCTTCTTGAGAATATTCAGCAATGTATTGTAAGATATCTGCCACAGATGAGGTTACAGACCTAGCCTCACATGTCATATCAGAGTTGGGCTAACCACCTCAAATGTTCATAAGTGGAATAAGGGATCACTGATAATGGATTTTCAAATGTAGAATAGTCTCTTAAATTGGCTAAGGTTGTGCCATTGATTAGAGCAAGGGTCTCAATTTTAGAAATAAGGTGCACATAACCCAGGAAATTGTATTTTCAGTTATTTCATACTCATACGAAACTTGGTAAACCAAAGATTAATTAATATATTTGAATTATGGTGTTGTTGAAGAGTATAGAAAATGCCAGACTATTAGAAGAACAAATAAATCTATCTTGGAAGAAGTACAACTAGAATTTTTCTTAGAAACAATGATGTTGAGGTTTCATCTCAAGTGTTTTGGACATTGTTTAATTTGAGCAGACTAGAGAAGCAAATTCATAGACACTCATACATGTATGAGAAAGAGCTTTCTATATAAGAGCATTGAATATTGAAAAAGCATCCCAGTTCTAGTCCAGATCAAGTCCATAAGTTTGATATAATCCATATGTCTGACACCAATCTACAAAGTTCTCTTCAGACTCATGAAACTCGTGCAACGATGCCAATTGGAGGAAGATCAGAGGCCAGTGGATACAAAGTCTTGTGGAGTCAGTGGCAGTAGAAACATCTCAGCACTGGTTTCTGTTCCCAGGGCACAGAGTCTATCAGTGTAGTGCCGTCTGTCTTGTCAGCAGAGCATCTCTCAGGGAGTGAGCAGAGAGAAAGATGTGTCTCCTGCTTCCAAGGAGGAAATGCAAGGATTCCCAGAATCCTCGGGGGAAGGCTATGCCCACACAGAGGCCTCATTTGCTATGTCCTGAATGCATCCTATACCCTCCTCACCTGATTTTAGATCACCTGATTTGTTCTTCCCTAGACCCTGGGTTTGTTGGTACCCCACTACTTTTCCCCTGCCTCCCCCTCTCCCATGTCCCCCTAGAACTGTCAGTCCCATTGTTTTCTCCCTGGATTGTTAATCTTCCTATCTTATCTACATAGACATGCAGGAACAATAATGAGCACAAAAACAAGACAAAGCAAAACAACACAGCAAAAAATAATTAATAAAGAAGAACCTATAAATTGTTCCAGGTCTGTCGATCGACCTTTAGGAGTGCTTTCTATTCGAGTCTGAAGGGGTGCCACGTCCTGGCTCCAAAGTCTATTTTTGATATTCCTCAGAGACTTTGTTTCTCTGCTCCCCTTGCTGCTCTGTTGCACACCCTTAGTGTTTCACTCCAGTCTAGGGGGGTCAGATCAGGCACAATTCCGACATCGTGTCTTCAGTGTTGTCCCCAGTAGTGCTATGAGTCAGTGAGGGACATGGTGACTGGCAGTGTGCACTGGCTGCTCTGAGGTGGAATATCATCCTTGAAGCTTGATGGGCCTGGAAATGTTCCACTCTCTCCCCTTCCCTCTTCATTTACTTCTGATCAGAAGCAGCCTTATCATGAGGTTGCAGCTTCAGTGCTGTCCTCTGAAGTGCAATTTCTGAATTGGGGGTGGGGGATGAGGATGGCAGGGAGACTGACAAGGGCCATGTAGTTGGGATTGGGGCCAGCATGCAGACCCCTCTGTTGGTTACCCTTCTGTTGGTACACTGCTTCATTCTGGTATATGGCACTTATGTCTTGGTGCACCTGCTTGAAATCCGGTCCCTCGCTCCCTCTCCTGTGAAGATATAAGCAATATCCTCCCCTTGGGTGGTTAGTGATCTTGAACAGAAACTTTAAGACTCCAGACACTATTCCAATTGATAGCCGGGAACCATCTACTTTTTTCACAAAACTTGCTCTAGCACCCTATCCTCAGTCATCTTTTCCTGAAGGCAAGTTTCTAGCAAGGTCTTCTTATAAGAACTAACTGTTCTTGTATTAGGACTAGAGTTACTGAGAATCTACCTCTGGCCATGGGTTATGAATGACTGATTTGCTTTGGCGGTCCTTTTATGATTAAAATAATAAGCAAAACTAGAACCAAGGAGATCAACAACAAATAAATAAAATCAAACAAACTGTAAAAAAATATCAAAAAGAAGCAAAAAAGAAAAACATTGTCAATCATCCCCTTAGGGGCAATTACATTGATAACATCAATAATTTATCCTATACCATAAAATTTAAGGTACTTTTGGTATTAGGAGTTTATGTGAGTACAGTCCAACTGCAAACTGCAATCCAGAGTCGTTGCTTTGTTCAGATTGATTCTTTGTTTGATTGAGCTCTGTTAACCTTGAGCACGGGGATTCGTGGCTGTATTCTCACCCCCAGGGCACCTTTGTCTCTCAAATCAAAGCTTGTCATATTAGTTCAAGGGGAGCATTGAAGCATCAAATATATCATCGCTCGTGGTCCAAGTTACCCATTTTATATGTAACGTATAAAGACTCAAATTTGTCCTTTAGTGAGTGAATTATTTAGGAACCCAGAAATTTTAAAAATTGACTGCATAGCTCTAATAAGATAACCCCCTTTATTCCCTCCCTCCCCCACCTACACCCCAGGAACCCTTTTTCATATCATATAGTTTGATCTAACACTTCAGTCCTTTTCTGTCAATTAGCAGAAATATCTTTCTAAGTATCTGCTTCATGAGTTTATTATGAATATTCATTGAAAAAGAGTTTAAAGTATAACCTTAATAATCATAAATGTTTAATAATATTATTAGCTGTTTTCAGCACATTTCTAATTTATTGGTGGTATGGTAAATTGTAAAAATTTAAGGAACTTTTGAAAATTATCTCAAATTTTGAGTTTTAAATAATATCATAAGTGATCATAATAGATGAATCAACTTCTATCTCCTTTCTTTTTTGAACAAGTTTTTTGTTCAACTAACGATTATTAATTTATTTTAGACTCATTATTAACTCAATAGTGAGGTTCATTAAAATTCATAGGACACACATGACATATAAGTGATATATGTTATATATGAGATGTCTTTCATTTTCAAAGGATTGAGACAATTGCAATTATATTATAATTATCTTATAAAATCTATGTTCTAAGTAGAAAATAGGATTCGGCTAAGGTTAACTAAAATTTTATACTAGCTTCTATATGTTTTCCTTAGTATCAAATAGTGTGATATTTTAATGCTATGTATAATAATGTAAAGTATTACACTATTTTCACAATGAATGTTAAGTATGTGGTATAATCCTGGGAGAAAATAAGAAATTTAAAATATGAGCTTGTGAACATAAGAGGAAAAAAAAATTTTTTGCAGATTTATAAGGGATTACATAGAAGAGCTTGTGAAGAATTCACTCTGGCAAAAGAACAACTCAGTCTCTTGGTAACTCTTACCCTTCATCAGAAGGAAAATTATAATCTGGTAGTAGACTATTATAATACTTGCTAGACAAAACAAAATATTTCAGGTATTTCACTGAAAAACAAATATATGTTTCAGGTTTACTTGTCAAAATCAATCCATATAATAGAAATCTTGGCAGTTGCTTGGGCCTCGAAGGAGTTCTTAGTTATTAGTTGGGTCTTAATACCACTTATTATTATTAATATTATCTCAGACAATTAGTAAAGAAGCAAGGCAATATGTTTTTCTGAGAATGATTGTTGCTTTTAATAAATTGCTTTCCAGCCTGAGAAACAGAAAACTTTTATTGTTCTGATTTAGGATATGCACTGTAATTATGTAATTAGCCATGCAATTCATTAAATTCTGATTTTTATAGCTGCATTTGAAAGGCATTAAAGAAGTTTTATAGCATTCTAAAAGTAAAAGCCAATAATTGCATGACAAATAGAAATTAAAACAAAAGCCAATAATAGATTGCATCTTATAGTGAAATTTTAAACAAATTTTTCTCAAACACAATATTATTTTTCAGTGTAATAAAAATTGCATTAACTGTACTTGTACTTAAGTGCAAGTAATATTGGAATTCAAAGTCCTCATGGGGAAAAACTGCTAATAGCTTCTAGAAATGAAAATTTTAACTGTTCTGAGAGTTTTTCCCTTTATGTACCTTTCTCAGCATATACATTCGATTTTTCAATCATCTTCATTCTCGATTTCAGTTAGCAAGCCTCCTCAGTAAGCAAGGGGCATTATCCACTGTTCCTCAAGTACCTGTGACCTTTATATAAACTGCAATTGTTGAGGCAGTAAAACTTGGGGGCAATTAAAATGTTTGGTGTGCCATGTTTTGTCGCATAAAAGACCTACCCTGCAAAGTAAGAACGCTGTACTTATGAGGGCTTTTGTAGAGTGGAAAACAAAGTGTTATTAGGAAATGGCCTTCTCCGCTCCAAAGGCAATCTCTTCCTTTGTACATTGCCCATGGAGTGGTTATGACACTCTGGGGCGACCCAGAGTTTAGCTTGCATTTTTGGTTCTCTCTTCCATACAATGTTTATTCACCAGCAGTTGTAATGAAATGTTGGCAATAATGGTTCATTTTTTTTCTTTCTTGAAATTCTTTTATAGTAGCAGATGAAGCTATTTTAAACAGAAATAATAACCGAAAAAATGAAAATACCAAAAACATCTCAACACAAAGAAATAATTACTGAAAAAATATCATTTAGTAAATTACAGGAGCCAATTTCTTATTAGCAATACTTAAATTATTAAAATGTAGTACATTAACTAACAACTTTCAGACTGTGAATTATTATGTATAAATGGCTCCATCTCTTGACATGAATGAGAAATTGCACCTACATCTATTGAAAACTTTTCTTGGATTTGCCATTGTCATGTTATATTTTATAAATATTTACACACCTATCACTGACATTAAAAACACTTGTAAATTATTAGGGGCTCATGGGGGTGGACAAGGGTGGGAAGGGAAATAATGGGGAGCTGGAATTAAAAAAAAAAAGAACTAGAGGAAAGGGGGAAAGAGGAGTTTTTGCCAGGGGCTCAAGTGGAAAATACTTGGAAATGAATATGGCAACATGTGTACAAGTGTGCTTGATACAAGGACGTACTGAATGTTATAAGAGCTGTAAGAGTTCCCAATAAAATAATTGAAAAAATTGTTATGTTGAATATCTCTATGTAGTAAGCAAAATAAGTAAACACTTTTTGGTACACTGTGATTTCAGTCGAGTCATATGATCCTTCATCCCACATTATCTTTTAAATCTGTTTTTAATTTCTCACTGTTCCCTATCATGTATGACTGCATTCATTTTAAATTTTGTAGTATCAATAATGTTTTAAAATTTCTGCATTCCTTTGGACCACCTTTCTTTGGAATGGACCATCTTCCCAATTTCTTAGCATAGGTGAGTGAGAGCTTCTGGAGATGTGTCTATATTTTAAGGCATCTTGATTAGTATTGTATCAATCCCTGGAGACTTATTTTTCTCAGTGCCTTAAATACAGCTTGCACATTTTCCATTGTTTCCCTATCAAATGCTATCTGCCCAAGTAGTTGAGCATTGTGTTATTGTGTTAGTCCGAGTAGACTAGAGAAATAAATCCTTAGACACTCATTCCATTCAAGAGCAATTGAATATTGAGAAAACATCCCAGCCCTGTCCAGATCAAGTCCGTAAGTCTGATATTAGCCCACTTGTCCGTTAACAATCTATAAAGTCCTCTTTAGACTCACAAAACACATGCAATGACCCCGAATGCAGGAAGATCCCAGGACAGTGAGTGGGAAATCTTATGGATCTAGTGGTATTCTAAGTATCTTACCACTGGCAGGGGTCGCCACCTGGCTTCTCCAGCTCCAGAGGTCTGACTCCATCAGCCTCTCTCCATGTGTCTTCTCCACAGGTATGTCTCATAGGAAGATTGCGCGAAGAAAGCGTGTGCCTTCTGCTTCCAAGGAGAAATATGAGTTTCCAGAATCCTCAAGAGATCATGCCCACACAGTGGCCTCATTGACTATGCCTTGATTGACACGCTAGCCTTGACTCTTAATCCTCATAATTCTTTCAAATTGACATATAACTACCATAAGAATTAACCTGTTCATTCCGGTTATTTAAGTTTCCTGTCCATCTTCTTTTGATACTTTCTGCCTACTTTCATATTTTGCCCATTTTGTATTATTGTTACATACAGCTAAGTCAGTCCTCTTTCATATTGACTCCATGTGCAACAAAACAAAATATTGCCTATCCCTGCAGCTTCTGGTAATTGTTATATTCAAACCCATTGTTGCAGCCACTGAATTGCCTAAAGGATCCTTAAAGATTACAACTCAAGATTGAATTTTTTCCTCAGTTCTTTCAGCTAGGGAATTGTCTTTTGTTTTTCCAGCTCCAGGCTTTCTCACATTTCTTTGTAGTATTTTAGCATCTCTTCTTCATTTTCCTGTTGGAATTTTTAACCTTTCCACATCATTATTTCTTCCATTTGCTTTCATTACTCTCTATTAGATAGTTTCAGAATTTCTTCTGGAGTTCATTTTGATCTGTTTTGTTCTTCCCTATCTTGTAAATGCTCTCTTACTTTCTTCTCATTTATGGCTTTAATATAGTGCTACAGCATTTCTGGTCACAGACCACCAATGTGATGTTGTTATTAATTTTATCGTGAGGTGCTTTCAAGTCAGTTCTGACATATAGTCATCAATTGTACAACAAAACAAAACACTACCCAGTCCTGCACCATCCTCTCAATTAATCTTAAATTTCAGCCCACATTATAGATATTAAGTCTACCCACCTCATTGAGGCCCTTCATTTTTTTCACTGCCAGACCACTTTACCAAACATAATGTTCTTCTCCGGGACCGTTCTCTCCTGATAACTTAGCCAAATACCATTAGAGCGGTGGTTCTCAACCTTTCGAATGCCATAGCTCTTTAATCGAGCTCCTCCTGTTGTCATGACCCCCAACCATAAAATTATTTTTGCTGGTAATTTATAACTTGAATTTCACTACCATTAAGAATAGTATGTAAATATCTGATATGCCGGATGTATTTTCATTGTTATAAATTGAACATAATCAAAGCATAATGATTAATCACAAAAACTATCTGTAATCATATATCGTGAAATACTTATTTCTAATGAAAAAGAAATTAAATTTTGTCTTGAAGGATGGTGTAGTGTGGGTAACAGTCTTAATAAAGCAAAAGAAAACTACATTGCTACATTTTGCAACAGTATACAGAAAAAGCCAATGTCGGTGCAAAGGTTCAGATAGAATCTTTCTCACCAGATTAGAAATTGTCAGCGAAGTCTTTTCAAGAGCACAATTGAAATGATCTTCCACAAAAAGTCTACTACGATATTTAGACTTGATAGCCAACAAGTTGAAAAACACTGTTTCACAAAGACGTGTTGTTGGAAATGGAAGAAGCAGGCGCAACACAGTCTCAGACAGCACAAGATACGACTGCATACACTTGGTCCTGATTTTTGTAACTCACACTGCAGAGAAATCAATTCTTGCTGCATTGATGTTAATAAGTTCAATGAACACCTTTTGTGCTCTCAGAAACACCTCTTGTGATCTCCGGGACATCTTCAGCTTTGACAGTGAAGGGGCTTCTGGTAAGTGCAAATGTGGTGTCAGGTTGATTTGGGAAGTGTGATGAATTTTCCTCTGTAAGTACGAGCAACTGTTCTTTCACAGAAATTATCATCATAATCCTTTTGTCTGGGTCAATATCAAATCCCTCAAAGAAAGCAGATAATTTAGGCAACATGTAAATTTTCTTTTCATCCATTTTTTTTTTTTTGCCAAAACAGAACTTTCATTTAGAATGATTGGATCTCTTCACACACATTGAGGTTTGTTGCATTTGGTCCTTTCAGGGATAAATTTAATTCATTCCAGGTGGCAAAGATGTCAATCAAGTAAGCTATTTTCTGCAGTCCACTTTTATTTTATTGCTGAAAAGTGCTTCGAACTGCGATTTTGCTTTCTGATTTAAAAATGTTTTGAGTTCATCATGAAGCTCAAAAACATATTTTAAAACATTTTCTCTTGACAACCATTTCACTTCAGTGTGAAATAGCAGAGCATTAGTCAGTGCATCCAACTCATTGCACTGTAGCAAAAACAGTCAACCATATAAAATGTTTGCTTTTACAAAATTGATAGATCAGATGGCATTTTACATTACTTCTTGTAGTTCTTGTGACAGCATCTCCATTGCTAATATTTGCCCATGAAACATACAGTAAGTTCTGATGACTCATTCAGTACCAAAAATTGAAACCCAGTTTGACATCCTAGCATGGCTGGATGCAAATACTACAAACCCTTTCCCAAGAGATCTTATGCTTTTTCAGAAATGAACCAACTGGGTCAAATACATCATGTGCAGTAGTTCTCATTTCAAGAAGTTTGCAGAAAAGAAACTCATCTTTAAAGTCACTATCAATATACCTCACATTAGCAAGTTACTTTGAACAGTTTCAATGTCTCTAGATTCATGGGTGCTAAATATTGAAAGTGGAGCAGATTTAATTTCCTGGATTACCTGATCAAGAATCTATTCTTCAGCAGACAGTGTTGCTAGATAAGGAAATTGCACTCAATTTCCTAACAAAATCATCTCCAATCATAACTCAAATAATGTCTTTGGCCGCTAGCATCAATAAATTCTCAGCAATGGTGTGAGGTTTCATAGCTCTGGGGATTCTGAGTGCCACCAAAATTGAAGCTTCAATGGTTGCTACATTTGGTTTGTGGTATTTGCCACCAGTGTCAAGCCTGGCTTTCTTGAGTCCATCAGCTTTGTTTCTAAAATAGTTGGTATCCTGTTGGCAAAGCTCAGGTGCTTGCTATCAAACTGGCATTGTATTTTCTTTGATTTCATTGATTCAACTACATTTATACATGTTACTATCACAAGGGGGTGGATTTTACATCAACCACAGCTGAATATAAAAGACAGATTAGGTTCCCAGGACACTGAGAAGCAACAAAGTTCACATGGAGAAAGCATACCAGCCTGTGTGATCATGAGGGGTAAAAGGGATCAGGTTATCTAAAATCCACAACAGAATCATACCCAAGGTGAATGGTGGGAGGAGGGGAAAGAGTGGAGGCTCAATGTCCATCAGTAGACAATGTGACATCCCCTCACAGGGGGGTCACAGGGAGAAGATGAGTCAGTCATGGGGAAGTATGGCACTTTTCTCTAGTTCTTTAGTGTTTCCTTCACCTCACTATGATTAGCTCAAGTCTATCTTCCAAATTGGATAAGACCAGAACAGGCACATTGCTACAGATAAGAGCCAGAAACACAGGGAATCCAGGCTAGATAAACCCCTTGGGGACCAACAATGGGGGTACAGATAACAAGAGGATTAGGAAAGGGTGGGGGGAGAAAGATGGAATCTATTATAAGTATCAACCTAGACCCCCTTCCCAATGGGACAAAAAATGGTGAAGTGAGTGAGGGGTGATAGAGGGCAATGGAAAATATGACAATATCAATCTATAACTTATCTAGGTTTCATGATGGAGGGCAGATGGGGGAGGGAAGGGGAAGAAATTGGGAGCTGATAATGGGTTCAAGTGGGAAGAGATGGCTTTGAAAATGATGATGGTAGTATATGTGCAAATGTGCTTGACACAAAGGATGAATGTATTGATTGGGATAAGAGATGTTAGAGCCCCTAATAGAAGAATTTAATAAAAAATTCCCATAGTACAGATATTTTTTGCAGTAGTTGATTTTGCAGTACATGATATTATATTAACCCAGTAAGTACCATATGTACTCATGTGTATGCCAAATTTTGCATATTTTAAATACATGTGTTGTGGTTAAATTGGGTGCCTCAGCTGATATTTGGGTGGGCATACTCGAGTATATACAGTAATTATAATTCATGAAGTGTCATTTTGCTTCCAATACTGATGCTTTCAACACAATAGTTTATTTTTTTAATATAATTGTATTGGATGTTCTTATAATGCATATCACAATCCATACACCCATCCATTGTATCAAGCACATTTGTACATTTGTTGCCATCATCCTTCTCAAAACATTTGCTTTCTGTTTGAGTCCTTGTTATCAGTTCCTCATTTCCCCCCTCCCTGCTCCCTCTCCCTCATGAATGATAACTTATAAATTATTATTATTTCTTCATATCTTGCAATGTCCATCATCTCCCTTCACCCACTTTTCCATTGTCTGTCCCCCAGGGAGGAAGTAATATGTAGATCCTTGTAATCAGTTCTGCCTTTCTACCCCACCTTCCCTTCACCCTGGATTCCCTGTGTTTCCAGTTCCTATCTGCACCAATGTACATCCTCTGGTGTAGCCAGATTTGTAAGGTAGAGTTGGGATCATGATAGTGGGGGGTGGGGAGTGGGGTGGGAGGAAGCATTTAAGAAGTAGAGGGAAGTTGTATGTTTCATCATTGCTACACTGCACCCTGACTGGCTCCTCTCCTCCCCACGACTCTTCTGTAAGGGGATGTCCAGTTGCCTACATATGAACCTCAGCCCCCCCAATCTGCACTCCCCTTTATTCATGATGATTTGGGTTTGCTTTTGTTGTTATTGTTCTTTGATGCCTGATCTCTTTCATACCTCATGAGCACACAGGCTGGTGTGCTTCTTCCACATGGGCTTTGTTGCTTTTGAGCTACATGGCCACTTGTTTACCTTCAAGTCTTTAAGACCCCAGACACCATCTCTTTTGATAACCATGCTCCATCAGTTTTTTTACCACATTTGCCTATGTACCCACTTTGTTTTCAGTGATCGTGTTAAGAAGGTAAATATCATAGAATTCTGCTTTAACAGAACAAGGGGTTCTTGCATTGAGAAATTACTTGAATGGAGGCCCAATGTCCATATGTCACCTTAATACTAAACCTATAAGCATATACACAGAGATATGTTTCCTCATCCCTGTATATAAATATATTTACATCTGAAAATACCTTTATTTAAATCTCTATAAGTGTCCCTTGCCTCCCCAGTTCTTTTCTCTAATTTCCTTTTACTTTTTTCTTGTCACACTATCATGCTTAGCCTTCATTTGGTTTTCAGTAATTCCTCTCAGTTACGTTTCCCTTGATCAAGCTCTACCAGGTCTTCTACACTCTCCTTGCCACCAGTTTAGGATTACTTGTTGTTTCCTTGTCCCTTGGTTTGTCAGCCCCACTTCCTTTCCCCTTCATTCCTCTTTCCCATTGTTTTCTTCTAAAGGTTATTTATCCAACCTATCTTATCTAGATAGACCTGCAGAAATAATAATATGCAGAAAAACAAAGCAGAGAAGAACAAAGTAACAAAAGAAAACTATGTCACAGTAGCTGACATACACATGTGTGATGGGTCCACATATGTACATTAAGGCACCAACCCTGTCACATATACCTGTAATTGTATGGGGTGTTTGTGATGGGGTTGGTGTAAGGTTGTCATCATGCCAGAAACTCATATTTGGGCATATCTGCATGTAGGTGAACCCACCTGGAGGCAGTTAGAGAGCAGTGTCTCAGTTCCTAAGGCATTGCAATCCACAAGTTGAGAAACGCTGCATTAGAGAAAGTATCACCATGCTTGTCACTAAAGAGTATTCTGACTGTGCTTCTTCTAAACTTCTTCATTGTTCAGTGCACTAAATTTAGCTGGGATTTTCCACATAAACCACGTTTACCTAGATGCTATTCTTAAACTTTAGTTATTGATAAAAACAAAGAAAATTGATATACCTAAAAGCATTTTAAATCCATAAAATAAAAAAACCATAAATCAATAAAATATAAAATATAAAACCATAAATCCATAAAATCAATAAAAACCAGTAGACTATTTCTCTGTAATTGTGCTCTTGAGGAATTGAATATATTTAAAGAAAATGACTCAAAGGAAAAAGAAAGTCAGAATCAAGTTAAAGGCCTTTTACTCCCTAATCTCAACATCTAACATACAAGACAACCTGGTATAGATACCATAATAGTCATGTTCACTAATAGAATAAGCTGTGAGTCAGCATCTACTCCATGTCAGCAAATCGTGATAAACTGGAGTAAATTGTAATAAGAAGGGAAGAACAATGAAGCTGGATCCTGAGAACTGAAGGCTCCCTGCTTCTCTAAGGCCTTTTCCACACTCACTGCCTTGAAAGAGGCTTGGTGATAATGTGTTCTTGGTGATCAGCTCTGAGCTGGACTTTGAATTGGAGGGTAGTCTGAAGGTAGCAATGGATGTAAGACATTCAGGACCTCTGTAGCATACCAACCAGAAAAAAACACAACACAGTTCTTTGATGTGCTTAGTCTTAAATGCACTCATTGTAGATTAAAGGAGCTTAAGTACTCCCTTGAATTTAAAATTGAAATGTCCCTAGTCTGGGCAGAAGCAGAGAACAGCTTTCTCCAATATCATGAATTATGAACGAACTTTGAGTTTCCTCCTTAAGCCCCAGTCTAAGAATTAATTTTCATAATGTGGCCTTGCTGACACTTACCCTCATAAGGTGACTGCTGAAGATGATATGGGTTCTATCTAGTAAAGGACAGTGAAGAAATCAAATGGTGCCTGGCAATTAGAAATAATAGTGTCTAAGGTACTGAAGGGTTGTCTTAAAGCGTCATCCAACTAAAGTACTCACTAGTCCTCGTGGGAGAAACACACCAACCAATGTGTGATCAAAACATTTAAGTAACATCGATGATCATAGGAGAGGATAGTGTTAGATCTTCAATTCTGATCTGAAACTTAAATTAAGTTTGTAGAAAGCTATGGCTTAGAGTGCATGTCATGCACTGCATTTTTGAGTCTCCATATATGGTCAGCCTCCATTGAATTCTTAATGTTAACCTGCTATGTGAACAGCCTTGCTTTCGGACAGAGTGCTTCAGACTAGACTAGCCAGACTAGAAAAGAGCAGTCTAACTCTTAGAGACGTGCCGGCATGTGTTCTTGATGGAAATTAGCATACTAGAGCTACAGATGGAGCCCTGTAGCACAGTGGGACACTTGCTCTGCTCACTGAAAGGTCATCAGTTCAAAACCACCAGTTCTCTGAGGGAGAAAGAGGAGGCTTTCTAATCTCCTAAAGAAGTACAGTCTTGGAAACGCACAGAGGCAAGGGCACTCTGTCCTGTAGGGTCACTGAAAGTTGGCATCGACTGGATGACAGTGCTGGGTTCAGGTTTTGATTCACATCTCTCTTTCCACTCTTATAACACAAATCATCCTTCATGACATTTTCCTTAACTGCTTAATTTGACACGCAATTAGAATGGTCACATAGAACTCTTAGACAATATTCTGAATTATCTGAGTTTACTTGAGGAGTAAACAGCTTATCACAAGATAGGATGAAAAAACATTGAATCTTTCCCACAGCACCACATCCTCTCAGTCATGCCAGCAGCCACAAGAGTGGGTTAGTGTTATCCAGGGAAATAACTCATAGTGTTACGTGCTCCTGCTGCGCAATGCCTGCTGGGAAACTCAGCTAGTGGTTTCCAAACACACATATCTCCTATGTATGGCCAAGCATCATACTACCCATGTCACCCTTGGCTCCACCCCAAACCAACTCCCCGCCTCCAAGCAGCTCCTCATGTATCCCATTGAACAAGGTAGAGACTGTCCTCTCTGTCCTGTGGCATCACCAAAACCTGCCAGCTCATATTTTGACTGACGGGTGGGCATGGGTGGTGATCATGAGTTGCCACACTTAGTGATGGGTGATGACACCACACCATTCCAGTGATGTACCTGCCTTGGGGTTCCAGCCTGTTTGATGCTGTTATCAATGGTAACTGCAGGGTCATTTTGATGTCACTCTTTTTTACATTAGCACCCTTCTATCTGCCCAAGGATGCTACTGCCACCAGCTACTCCTCAGGGTACAAGCCTTGGTATCTTCTCCCTTAAAGATTACAGCCTGGGGAATCCTATGACTTAATCCCATTGTGTGCAAAAGGATCTTTATGGGTCAGAAGTACTTCAACCACACACTTAGCAAAAGCAACATAATAAAACCATTTTTTTCCCTTGTGTTGAAATGAAATTGAATTACGTAAGTTTGGTTTCTTTACTTCATTTTTGTTACATAACTGCAGTTTAAAAAACATGATTTTTGTGTACACAGCATTCTTCTGAATTGCTATTTCATTGTGCTAATTGAATGAAATTCTCATCTTTAGATTATCGATCACAAGAATAAATACAATTTTAAATTCTGAATAAAATTATGTTACATATCTGTGAGAATGATCAATAACAATCATATAATATACTACAGAAAACCCAGTCCTTTGTAGATTCAAAATCATCACAGACTGGTGAGTTCAGACTTCTGAAAATGAAAGAGTTTATTTTTATTTATTTTAATTTGCTAATTAGTTACCACGGTCAGTGAACGTAGTGTTGTATCATTGGCTAAGCTTGGGGGCGGTTTCGACTTGCCACTCAGCTGTAGCAATATCATCAGGAAAACTACCTCTGTTTAAATAAATTTTGTGTTTTTCAGTAAAATATTGAAAGCATTCTTGTAATTGGTCAAAGCAAGGGAAGGACTTTATTAATCCTTAACTTGTAGAGTCATGAAATTGCAAAACCCTTCTGGGTCAAGGTTACCTGATCATGGTCAAAATATTCTGCATGCAATTTTATGTTCCTGTCTGTTTTCTCAGCTCCTTTGGGGAGTTCTCTCTAGCAGAATTTGTCTGGCTTCCAATTGCTTGGGAAATAAGTAGTGATCTAATACTATTTCCATAATTGGGGGAACTATTTAAGTAACTTTGCGATGTGTGTTTAGTGCATGTTCTAAAAGAAACAAACTATAAAAACAGACTAAAGCACTGAAAAATGAAATAAAGAAAATAGAATAACTACATAAGTGCAAATAATTATGGATCATTTAAGTGACTGAAAATGTTCCTATTGATTTTGCATATTAAAGAGAAAATAAGGTAGAAAATGGGATTGTCATAGAAAGTTCTGAGATTCTTTGACAGCTGCAAGAGTTCTAACCTTGACGATAAGATACTATTTTGCCACACCTCTGGAGAATGACCCTTCAAATTATCTAGTAGATTAAATTTTTGTATGTTGTATTGTAAATCAAATGTGGCAGTTTAGGAGAATGCTAGTACAATATTTACTGGCAAATATTTAAATTAACAGTGACAAGAAAATTTTCATGAATATAAGTTCCTATTAAAAATATCACAACAAATGGCAAAATTCGATATAATATCTACCATAAGCAAAGAACCTGAGACATATTATTTTTTCCTAAGAAATATTCTTATATTGTACGTTACCATTCGAGTTCCAGAGATAACTTGATTCAACGAACAGTATACTTAATATTGTTGAGATTGCTGGCAGTTGTGTAGGATACAATAGGAAGCAAAAGGAGTATTCCTGCCTTAAGGGAGCTTTTGTCTTAGTAGTATATGCCTACCTATAAGCAGAATAAGTAAATCTCTTTTGGTGTTAGAAATTGAAATGTGCAATGAAAATCAAGGGTACTGGACGATGGGGCAGACTGTAGCAATAAGTAAGATATTTAGGATACATTCACTTTGGAGGGTAAAATTTTAAAAGAGATGGGAGTGGTGAGAAAATGAGATAAGAGAAGAAAAAGCTTCCTTCCAGACTGCGTGGTTAGAACAAAGACCCTGTGTAGAAGTTGCCTGACTTTTCGGCTGCAAAGGAAGTTAGTCTGATGGTAATATAATGGGCGTGGTAAAAGTGAAGAACCACACTCAGAGGTGAGTGAACGTCACGGAGATAAATAAGTTGCTTCTTTCTGCCTGTATTTTTCCAAGTAAAGTCAAAAGGATCTCCTGAGGGATGGGGCAGTCTGTGAGAGAGACACAGAAGTGAAGAGTGACCCTGGCATTATTGACCTGAGCAACCAGAAAGATGTAATTTTCTGAGATATGGAGGTCTGTAAAGGGGTAGATTTAACTCTAACGATCCTTGGTTCAATGCATATTGAGATGTTGATCTGTATTTTGATTTCCTGGGCAGTGTAAATGGTTAAGTGTTGGGCTCCTAGCTGAAAGAGTTTCAAACTCACCCAGAGGTGCCTTGGAAGAAAGGCCTAGGAATCTGTTTGAGAAAAGTCACAGTCTTGAAAACCCTATTCTGTACACATAGGCTCAGCCCAAGCCAGAACTGGTGTGACTCGTGAACTGCCTAACTTAATAACAATGATTCATTGAGGTAAATATGTTGAATTGACACTTCAAGATATTAATCTGGTGTTCCAGAGGTAATCCTAGATTAAAAGGTAACCATTTGGGAATATCTAAATTAAAAGTCATAGGGAAAGGGAGGAAACATCAATAACATGACCAATGCAGTAGAAGGAAAAACAGAGAGATTCCTAAAATCCAAATGAAGCAACATAATCATAAAGAAAGAATGATAGACTATGTTAAGTGCTGCTGGCTGAGATGAAATAGAATGAAATACGAAAACGCATCATTCGAGTTGGCAATGTGGTAACAAGAGTGTTGTGGAAGGACAAAGTCTATAGCAATTTAAGAGGGAATGTGAGAAGAAAACTTGTATAAGCTTTCAGGAGTTTTGCTACAAAGCCATGTAATAAAATGGTAGTGGTATAAAAAGCATGGCATTTTAATCATACGTTAAAGAAACACCATATTTGTTAGCATGCTTTTATTTTTTTAAGTTTCAGAATGTTAATGTACTTGGAAGGAGCTCTGGTGGTGCAGTCCAGACACACGTAGATGCTAACTGAAAAGAACAATAATTCAAACTCATCAGCTGCTCTTAAGACAAAGACATAGTAATCAGGTTCCACAAACATTGAAGCTTTACAAACCCTTGAGAGACATCTACTCTGTCATGTAGGGT
Organism: Nesogale talazaci; assembly: GCA_004026705.1. Taxonomy (NCBI): domain Eukaryota; kingdom Metazoa; phylum Chordata; class Mammalia; order Afrosoricida; family Tenrecidae; genus Nesogale; species Nesogale talazaci. Next base: position 58,241 of record PVJH01012337.1, read on the forward strand.
CCCTGCGATCAGCTTCTTGGCAATGACCTTGTGGGTATTTTGTTTTATACACTTATAAGAATGACGTATTAAAGATTTAAACTATGACACTGTGAACTGTAATTGTTACATGTCATTGACTCATTTACAATCCCATAGCAACCCTATGCACAACAGGAATGAAACCTTGTCTGGTCCTGAGCCAGCCGCATGATTTTTCCTAGGTTTAAGCTTCTTGTGGCAGTCACAAGGGCAATCCAACTCAAGAGGAGTTTTCTGTTATTTTTTTTACTTTCTGTTGCACCTTTACCAAGCATGCTGCCCTTCTCCAGGGACTGGTGTCTCGTGAGGAGAATGTCCAAAGTTTATCAGAGGAAGACTCACCATCCTTGTCTCATAGGAGCTGTACTTCTAAGACAGACCGGGTTGCCTTTTAGTTGTCCATGGTACTTTCAATTTCCCATGGGCAGTCCATGGACCCTTCATTTTCTTCTTCAGCACCACAATTCAAATGCATTGATTCCTCTATCAGTGCATCAAATTCATTAATGCATTGGTCTTCCTTATTCAGTGAACAATTATCATTTAGATATGAGGCAATTGAAAATACCATGATTGGGGTCCGGCACACTTCATTCCTCAAAGTAATAGCCTGTACAATGCATCCTTTAATCTCTCAACTGCTGTTTCTGTTAACATTGATTGTGGATTCAAACAAAATGAAATCCAAGACAATGTTAACCATTTATCGTTATGTTGCTTATTGGTCCAGTTGTGAAGATTTTGGTCTTCTTTACACTGGGTAGTAATCCATACTGAAGGCTGTGATCCTTGATCTTCATCAGCATTTCAAGACCTTCTCACTTTCAGCAAGTAAGGTTGTGTCATTTGCATATGGCAGGATGTTAATAAACGTTCCTCCAATCGTGATGCCACATTTTCAGCATAATGTGAGAGGATACAACTCTTACACACACCTTTTCTGATTTTAAACATGCAGTAATCCGTTATTTGATCACATAAGGGTCTCCTGATCCAGGTACAAGTTCCACATGAGGTTAATGAAATGTTTTGGCATTCCTATTGTTCCAAAGACTATCCATAGTTTTTTTTTATGATCCACACAGACAAGTTCTTTGGCATAGTCAATAAAACACAAGTAAGCTTCTTTCTAATATTCTCTGCTTTCAGCCAAGATCCATCATAGCTGAAGTCCAATACATACAGTTGCTATCATAATATATACATTCATTCATATGTTGACATCATTTTCAAAGTATTTTTTCTACTTGAACCCTTGATATTGGTTGCTCATTTTTCTCCCTCCCTCTCACACACTCTCTCTGATGAACCCTTGATAAATTATAGATCATTATTTTCTTATCTTATATCATCCTCTGTCTCCCTTCACATACTTTTATATTGTCCATCCCCTGGGAGGGGGTTATGTATCAATCCTTGTGATCAATTCTTCCGTTGTCCACCCATTTTCCCTTTATCCTCCTAGTATCTCTATTGTCATTATTGGTCCTGAGGGGTTTATCTGTCCTGGATTCCCTGTGTTGCGGGCGCTTATCTGTAGCAGTGTACATATTCTGGCCTAGTCATATCTGTAAGGTAGAATTGAAATCATGATACTTGGAGGGAGGAAGCAATAAAGAACTAGGGGAAAGTTATATGTTTAATTGGTGCTATACTGATCCCTGACTGGCTTGTCACTTCTTTGTGACTCCTTTGTAAGGAGATGTCTAATTGTATGCAGATGGGCTTTAAGTCTCCATTCTGCATTACACCCCCACCATTCACATTGGTATGATTTTGCTCTGAATATTAAATGCTTGGTACTTGATCCTATACACACGTCATGATCACGCAGGTTGGTGTGTTTCTTCCAGGTGGACTTTGTTGTTTCTCAGTTGGATGGATGCTTGCTTATCTTCAGGCCTTTAAGACCCGAGACACTATATCTTTTGATAGCTTTGCACCATCAGCTTTCTTTACCACATTTGCTTATGCACCCTTTGTGTCTTCAGCAATTGTATCAGATAGGTGAGCATCATAGAATGCCAAGTTATTCAAAAAAAGTATTCCTATGTTGAGGGAATACTTGAGTCAAGGTCCAATATCCATCAGCTACCTTAGTACTTAACATATAAATATAAGTACATAGATCTATCTCATCATTATATGTTAATATATTTTCATGTATGCATACATATATTTAGACTTCTATAAATGTCCTTAATCTCCCACTTGTTTCTTCTATTTCCTTTTACTCTTCTTTTGTCCCACTATCATGTTCACCATTCATTTGGGTTCAGTAATTCCTCTCTGCTATGTTGCCCTTGATTAAGTGCCACTAGGCCTGCTATGCCCTGCTCTCCATTGATTTTAGTTCACTTGTTGTTCCATTGTCCCTGGGCTGGTTGGAAGACCCCCGTCCCCCAACTTCCTTTCTCCCACCTCCCCTTCTCCCCTGTTTCCCTGGAACTATCAGTCCTATTGTCTTTGTCTCTGAATTTTTTAATCCCCCCTACCTTATCTAGGCAGACATGCAGAGACATTAATAAGTGCAAAAATCAGGAAGGCCAAGCCAAAAAAACAAAAGAAGACCAAATCAACAAAACAACAGCAACAACATAAAAAAATTCCCAAACTGACATTTTTAAAAAAGTCAATGACAAAAAAGGAAAAGGCTATTATAAATAGTTCCAGGTTTGTTTTTTGACTTTTAGAAGTGTTCTCTATTCGAGTCTGGTGGAGTGCTACACAGCCCTCAAAGTCTATTTTTGGTACTCCCAGGAACTTCATTGCTTGGCTCCCCTTGCTGCTCTGTTGCATGCACTTAGTGTTTTGGCTCAGTGTGATGGGGTCAGATGGACACAATTCCCACACTGTGTCTGCAGTGTTGTCCCCTATAGCACTATGGTACAGTGAGGGATGTTGTGTCTTGTGGTGGGACTGGCCCTATGGTCTTCTCTGCGCAATATCTGTTCTGAGAAGGAATCTTGTCCACAGGGCTTGGTGGACCAGGATGTGTTCCACTCACTCCTTCCCTCTTTGTTTCTCCTCTGTGCTCTAATCAGATATGGCCCTTTCCCCAAGTTGTAGCTTCAGTCCTGTCTTCTGAAGTGTATTCTTCTGAGGGTTGGGGGGTGGTCCTCATAGATGTGCTTGAAGCCAGCCGCAGGGCCTTTCTGTTGGTTCGCTGCTACACGCAGGTATGTTGTAGTCACGTCTTGATGCACTGTGTTGAAGCCTGGTTTCTCTCTCCCACTCCTGTGAAGATATAACAAAATACCCTCTGCTAGGGTGGATTAGTGCCCTGCTCCCCTCCGCCCAGGTCTTTTATTCTCTTTCTTTCCTCCTATTTAGTTGACTCCCATATGTATCCTTGGATTGGGTTTGGCCCCTGTCACAGTTCGTGGGCCTCACCCCAGGAATCTATGTATATAGCAGTTTATTCCCTAAGTCCCATGTTTTAAGCTTATCTCAGTGGACTCATGTTGTACTTGTCTTTTTATGATCGGCTTATTTTGCTAGTCATAATTTCCTCTAGTTCTCCCCATGCTGCAACTTGTTTCACACGTTCATCACGACTCTTTAGGGATGCACATTTCTCCATGTATGTACCACAGTTTTTTTGATCCATTCATAGTTTATTGGAAATTTGGGTTGTTTCAAACTCCTTGAAATTGAGAACTGTGCCACAGTGAACATTGAAGCACAGATGTCTGGCCATAGTTTGTTTCTTGCCACTTCTGTGTATATGCCCAGAAAAAGGATTGCTGGGTCATATGGGAACTCAATTTCCATCTGTCTTAGATATTGCCAAATCAATTTCCATAATAGTTACACACACCTATAGGTCCACCAACAGTGAACTAGGGTTCCTATCTCACCAAAGCCCTTCCAACACTTGTTACTTTCTTGATTTTTTAAATTGACTCTCTTTGAGGGTGTTCTATGGTATATAGTTGTTTTAATTTGTGTTTCCTCTGTGGCTAATGATTGGGAACATTTTTTCTCATAAGTTTATTGGCCATTAGAATTTCTGCCCTTGTGAAATTTCTGTTCAGTTCCTTTGCCCATCTCCTTAGTGGGTAATTAGTTCGATTCTAATTGTAAGCTAGCAAAGTATTGTAGATTTTAGTAATAAGGCCTTTGTCTGATGTGTCATTGCTAAAGATGTATTCCCAATTGGTGGGCTCTCTTATTAGTCTCTTGTGAATTCCTTTGATGACTATAGGTGTGTTATGTTCAGTATACTCCATTTGGCAATTTTTTGATTTCTCTGTATTTCTGTCCTTCCCTATTTCCAATAGCTTATCTATCCTTTGAGCCAAGGTTCTCAGGTGAGTCCCAATTTCCTCATTAACGGCCCTAATAGTTTGGTATTTTACCTCAAGGTCTGTGATCCACTTTGAGTTTATTTGTGTGCATGGAATGAGGAAAGGGTCTTGCTTAATTTTTCTGCAGGTAGATATCCATTCTTTTCAGCACCATTTAATTGAAGAGGAATCGGTTTCTATTTGATACTTTAGGGGCCCTTATAAAAAATCAGTTGTCTGCATGCTGATGTTTTTATTTCTGGTTTTCAGCCCTTTTCCATCGGTCTAAATATCTGTCATTATACCAATACCACACTGTTTTGACCACTGTGGTACTTAAGTCAAGGAAATCAAGTCCGGCAACTTTGTCCTTTTCTGGAGGAGCTTTCTGCTATATACAGGCTTCTTCCCTCTCCATGTGAAGTTAGTAATCAGCTTTTTCAAAATTTTAAAGAACAATGATGGTATTTTTATCAGGATAGCATTACATTTATATATTGCCTTGAGCAGAACTGACATCTTTATTCTAATGAATCTTCTGATTCACAAGTATGGGATAGTCTTTCATTTGTTGAGCTCACTCTTGGTTTCTTGCAATAGTGTTCTGTAGTATTCCTCATACAAATTTTTGGTTTTTTTTTTAGTCAGTTATATCCCTAGATTTTCAGTTTGTGCTTCGCTATTATAGAGGGTAGTACCTTTATAATTGCCTCTTCCATGATTTTTTCTGATGTGCATCACAGTCCTATAGCCTTTTCTTTGTTGATCTTGTATCCACCCATATTCCTTTATTATTTCCAATACTCCACTTGTGGAGTTTAGGGGATTTTCGATGTGTAAATATCATGTGCAAATAATGATAGTTTCATCTCTTCCTTCCCCAAATACCTTTTATGACTTTTCTTTGCCTTATGGTGCTATCTGAGACCTCTAGTACTATGATAAATTGAGGTGGGTCCAGGAGTATCCTTGTCTGGTCCCCTTTATCAGTG
>PVJH01012338.1:0-64855 GCA_004026705.1 Nesogale talazaci
CCCAAGCGCTGTGACTCCTCCTCTTCCTTCTCTGCCCAGGCGCCCCTCTCTGCACCCCCTAATGCGCCCCTGCTGGAGGCTCCCAGCCCATGTCCCCTGCTCCACAGGCACCAAAGTAGTTCCTGCCTTGAGGGTGAGCCTGTGCCTGTCCCCTCCCAGCCGCGGGGAGCTCCCTCCCTGAGGACAAGCCAGAAATGCTGCTTTGGGGAGCTTCCTTCCCTCCTTCCTGCCTTCCTTCCGTCTGTCCTTCCTTCCTTCCTTCCCTCCCTCTCTTCCTTGGCTCCAACACAAAGACTAGCAAACTCTTCCACCTCTCACACTGAAAATTGTGGATAGATGGAAACTGGCCGACAGCAATGGGCATTTGCTGAGTGCTAATGAAGCACTGTGCAAAGAGGCCCTGGTCACGCAGCATATTAAGCACTTGGTGCTCACCACAAGGTCCCCAAACTTCCAACTCTCTGCCCTCCGGGGGATTCTGACACAGAGTGACTTGACAGGACAGGGGGTGGAAGTGCCCCTCAGGCTCCGTGGAAAAGCCTGGTGGCTTCCCACAGTTCATAGCCCACTGTGAGCCCTCTGTGCCAGCCCCCAGGGCCTTTCAAAGTCACCAGCTGGTCCCTCGGGAGGGAGGAGGCTGTCTGCTCCATCAGGATGCACCGTCTTAGAGACTCATGGAGCCTTGCCTGCTCCCCCCTATAGAGTCTCCATGACGCAGAATCAACCGCACGGCAGGGGGTTGGCTGGGCGTCTTGTGGGACCCATGCTGGGGCTGGCACAGAGCCCTGCTGGCCTAAGGGGTCATGCATTGGGCTGCTAACTGCGAGGTCAGCAGTTGAAAACCAGCAGCCTCTCCGTGGGAGAAAGACTGGGCTTTCCACTTCTGTGAGAAGCGACAGTCTTGGAGACGCACAGGGGCAGTTCTGTCCTGTCCTGCAGGGCCGCTCTGAGTCGTTCTCAATGGCATTGAACAATGGGTGGCACCAACGTTTGAGCGCTCAACTACTCACCAAGAGGTCTGTAGTTCACACTCACGCAGAGGCACCGCGAAGGAAAGGCTTGGCGGTCTGCTTCTGAACGGTCTTGGAAGCCCTCTGGAAGAGTTTTACTCTGCACCTGGAGCGTCTGAACATGGCATTCCCAAATGGGCAGCTTAAGTGGGGGCACTCACCAGGGTGCCCGGAAGCTGAAAATGTGCCTAAGAGAGGCCCCACTTCAGAATGCATCTAGAGGGGGAACACCTGGGCGCCTCCTCCCACAAGCAAGGGTGCTGCCTCCCCACCAGGCCAGGAACCAGCCAGCACTCCTCATGAGGGAGCTACTGCTGGGTACCCGGTGCTGGCTATCCCGCTGGAGTCACACTGGGTGCTGCACACACATTCTCTTGCGTCAAGTCCATCTGCTCACGGTGGCCCCACGGGTCACAGAGCACAACTGCTCTGTCAGGTTTTCTTGACTGGATTGTTAGAGGCAGCAGATCAGCAGGCCTTTGCTCGCAGAGTGCCCCTGGGGGCGAGCTGAGAGGTTGACAGTTCAAACACACCCCGAGCGGGGCCCTCGTGGTGGGGTTGAAGATCTTGGGGAGTAATTCTACTTCCCACACTTTGGGTCGCCATGCATCAACATCAACTTGATGTTCGACAGTAACCTGTGGGGCAGGTTCTCCTGGGACCCACGTGGCCGAGTGTGTCATGTTTATGGTTATTGCCAACCACAAGGCCAGCAGTGTGAACCCCATCGATGAAGCTGTCTGCTCTGGTAACAATTTACAGCTCCAAACCCCACTGGGGACAGTCTACTCTGTCGTAGAGGGTCATCGTGAGTCAGTATTGATTCGATGGCAGTGGGGTTTTGCTTTGTTTTATTTTATATGAGGGAAGGTCTAGTATGGTCACTGATCCTATTTGGGGAAGCTGCTAAACCCACAGTTGGAGAAGGCCAACATTGGGATTGAAACTTGGGCCAGACCCAACTTTCCACCAAACAGATCTTCTCTTCCTTCTTCTCCCACAAGCCACCTCCAGCTTCCTCGGGTGGCAGGACTCATGTGATTTCCTCCTCCTCCTCTTCTGTCCTCAGAAGCCCGTCACTGTGGTCTGCGTGCAACTCCCCATTGTTTGCCAGAGGTTCTGGTCTGCGCTCTGGTCCCTGAAGAACCACTCGGCCACTTGGAAGGGACGATGGCACTTAACTCGGCTCTCTGTGTAAGCCCTGAGAGAAAAGACGCTTGTTCCAAGGCTATCTGAGGGGCGATGAATGCTGGGAGTGGATTCCACTCTGGTCAGGACCCAAGACACCCAGCCCTCCCCAAGACACTGTGTGAGCCAGGCCGAACCTCCTCAGACAGCCCCTCCAGCCCCACCCTAAGCAGGGTAGGGCTTATTCAGGAAGGATTTTAAACCCAGCTGCCAGATCCCTGGACAGGAGAGGAGGGGAGGACCAGCCACCATGCATAGCTCCCACCAGCTCCCGCTGCTCCTGTGGCCGCCCCTGCTGCTGCTGGCAGTTGCCCCAGGCTCCACGGGCACCCTCACGGAAGCACAGAAAGGTTTCGTGGTGGATGCTCACAACATGTACCGGACCCAGACCAACCCTCCAGCCGCCAACATGCTGAAGATGGTGAGTACAGCCTGCTGGAAGGGAGGGGTGCGGGGCTGGGCTCCCCCTGTTCCCTGCCTCAGAGTCTCATTCCTCTGGTCAGTGACAGACTGCCCCTGGCCCTGGGTCATTCCCAACCTCCCTCCTGACTAGTCGCCCCATGGTACGGACAAGAAGAATTGAAGCTCCCAGGCACTTATCCAGAGTGACAGCTGGTAAAATCAGGTCTGGGACTTCCACCCTCTCCCAGCTCCCTTCCCTCTTCCTCAGAAATGCATGGGCCTCTGGGAGCAGAACCAGGGCAGGTTCCTGTTGCCTCTGACCTGGCTTGACGATATTCTCAGAGGGTCTGAGCACCTGGGGCAGGAGGCAGGTGAGGACAGGAACCGGAAACTGAGCAGGCACAGAGTCACACAGACACCTTCTGTATCCCTCCCCTACAAGTCCTGGCGTCTCACAAGAATCCCTGCACCTTGCCTACCTGCAAAGTGAGCATTCAAATGAAAGCTGTATGTGTGTCGCAGAGTGCTTATCTGGCGATCCAAACAGTCCATGCACTCCGCTGCTAAGTGAGAGACTGGGGAGTTGAGTTGACCTGAGGTGCCTCGGAAGAAAGGCCTGGCGGTCCATTTCCTAAAAACCAGCCATCACAAGCCCTTTGGAGGACAGGTCTACCGTGACGCAGGTAGGGTTGGCATAGGTCGGAATCCACATGTGGCAATTATGTGTGTGTGTGAGTGTGTGTGTGTGTGTGTATACACATGGCCTGGATATCACGCACACTATTGAATAGAGAGAAATACCATCTCAAGAAATAAACCCAGTAAGGTGTATTCACATGAAGTTTTAAAGCGTGAAAGGGGAGACACATGTCAACGTGTACTGATAACAGAAGCCAGATGACAGAGGTAACCTGTGTCAGAGAGAGAGAAAGAGAGAGAGTGTGAGCGAGCAAATGGGGAAGTGAGGGGGCGGTGGGTTATTTAAGTACTCTGAACACCCAAAGCCCAACCACCGGCTGGCTGTCTTTTCTGACTCCCAGCGGTCCTGTCGGACCCAGGAGAACTGCCCCTGAGGGTTTCCAAGCTTGTAAGTCTTTCCAGAAGCCCACTGCCTGCCACATCTTTCTCTAGGGAGCTGCTGGTGAGTTCATACCCTTGACCTTTCCGCCAGCAGCCAAGCGTGGAACCTCCATACCTTCGGGACTCCCGCTCAACCGCCTCGAGCCCCAAATCCAAACTCCCTGCGCGTCGATGCCGCCTCCCACCGACCCAACAGGACAGGGCAGAGCTGCCCTTGTGAATTTCCCAGACAGTCACTCTTGAGAGGAAGAGAAAGCCCCACCTTTTTTCCTGAGAAGCGGCGGGGGTGGGGGTGGGGGGACTTTGAACCGCTGACCTTGCAGTTCGTAGCCTGACGCATAAGCGGTACGCCACCAGGACTCGATTCCTTCCAGTGGATGGGATCCACAGATATTTGTATCCGGAACTCTAGTGTGCCCCCGTCCTCACGCTCTATGGGCTGGCCTGACCCATCCTCCCCCTCCCCACCGAGCCATTCCAGGTGACGTGGGAGACTAGTGGGCAGCATCCAGGGACCCTGTAGCAGGTGCCTGATGCCAGTGTCCTACCTGGAGAATATGACAGCCTGGAGGTCCAAGACCCAAATGGCAGCCTCAGCTCTGTCAATCTGAGTGACTCTGGGAGTGCCCCTTGGTCTATAAGGGACTCGGTTTCTTGACCTGTCAAGTGGAGCTGGCCTCCTCCCTCTCTCCCCATGGCCCTGCGGGTCAGACAGGCTGTTAGGAGAAGGGCTTCATGCATGTGCACAGGGCAGCCAGGAACGGCAGACAAACACCAGGGCCCGCCAATGCCCTCGTAGCAATTCTACCCGTGATTCTGCAGATCTCAACCCCCCCGCCCCCGTAGTACCCCAAGGTAGGCCTCCATCTCTCTCTGCCCTGATGGCCCAGTAACCAGTAGGTAGAACCCAGGGTGGCCATATCCCCAATCTGGGCTTTTACTGAGGACACGTCCGCTCTTAATAGTAAGGCCAATCACTTCACGGCCTTGTAGCTAAGATCAAGTGTAATGGCGATGCCAGCCTGGAGGCCTGTCTGAAACAAGGTCTCGGGAAGCGATCAGGGGTCTCAATGGGTCAGGCGGGAGTGGGGTGGGATGCTGAGCGGGGCAGGGAGTCCTTTTGCCGAAGCCTGAGCCAGCCTTGGCTGAAGGTGGGGGTGGAGTGGGAAAGGCAAAACACTGCCTGCTGGGCCCTTGACTGCGCAGGACCCAGGGCTGACCTTCCTCGGAGATGAGGGGGAGGAAGCAGGTGGGTGGTCTGGGATTCATACACTGCCAGACCACAATTTCCTCAGTTTTCCCCGTTTGTGAGATCACTGCTGGACCCCAACTTTCCCGTTTGATGGTCCCTGATGTCAGAAGACGTCCTGGCTGAGGATAGAGGCGTCCATAGTTGTGGGGCAGGACTGACGCCTGCTTGAGTCCAGAAGCGGGGATGGGGGAGAGAAACCATGCACAAAGAAGCAGTCAGACACTGGCTGGGGCACCCCCACCTTCAGGATCCCGAGGCGGGACTCGGAGGTGCCCAGACTCGGAGGCCACATCGTGTGTCTGTGACGTTGGCCCATTGACTTAACTTCTCCATGCCTTAGCTTCCTCCGCCATAAAATGAGGATGCTGGCAAGAATGACATACCTTTCGAGGTTCGTACCAAGATCAAATGCTTGGAGGTTTATAAAGCCCTTTGGCCAGTGCCTGCTCCCAGGAAGGGCTTTAAGGCAGCAGGAGGGGGGTGAGTTGTCCCTACCTCTGCCTCTGTCAGTCATCACCAGTTTTACCTCTTAAGGAGTTTCCATTTGCCTCAAACCCTCCACCCACCCCCTCCCCGCCCAATCTCTCTGATCCAGCACGGGTTCAATTCCAAGAACTCCTCCTCGTCGTCCAGCCGCTGGTCCCTGCTGCCTGGATGACAGGTCTACCACAGGGGCCTGACCCCGTTCAAAACCCTTCAGTGGCCCCCAGTGGCTCCCACTGGCTCAGGATGAAGCTCCGACTCCTGCCTGAGTGGGCTTTGTGTGCTCTGCCAGACCCCCGACCCCACCCCATCCCACTGCCCCCTCTACAGGCTTCCTTTCTGGCTCTGTCCCCTTCAGCAGTCTGGACATCTCTCTTGTCCACGGTCCGAATGCTGGTTCTTACCTCCGCACCTGGGCTCACGTGGTACCTTCTGCCTTTCTCTACTCCGGTTGCCTAATGCCGCCTCTTCCGAGAGATAACTCTTCCCACCCTGACGGCTGGCTAAATGATCTCTCGTCCCCATTGCCTATCTATCGATACATCTTTCACATGGTGGCCCAATGACCTCTCCCAAAGTCAATTTGGGATTCCCTCATTCTTGCTGCCACCCTAAGGGCTGGCGCCGTGCCCGGGACTGCTGAGAATCGTCAACTACACTGACTGCTGTCAAAGATTCCAACTGTCGATTTTTATGGGAGCATGCAGTCTCCCCTTTGTTCCACAGAATGGCTGGCGAATTTGCCCACCTTTTTTTGCCCAGTCTTTTACCCACAGCACCACATGGATGGATGGATGGATGGATGATGGATGGATGGATGATGGATGGATGGGGATGGACAGCCAGTTGCATTGATGGATGACTGCATGGATGGATGGACTTGTTTCTAGTTGTTGACCATGTCATCAGTGTGGACGGGTGCAGTGATACTTGCAAGTACATACGAGGTTCCAGAGAACCCCAAAACCATGAGCCTAAGAAGTGACTGACTGGCTAAGGGTGGAGCTTCAGGTCCCTCGGCAGAACAGAAATGAGACGTACACTGTGTAAAGAAGACTGCTTTAAGCGGCTCAGTCAGCTGGAGCTGGCAAAGATGTGTTGTGCCCTGACTTTGTGCTACTTCTGTGCAGCTAGTGGGGATCCATCTCTGCCCCTACTCTGAAGAAGTTTGCACACCTCCTGTGCACCTTGGTCGTGGCCCCTACACCCTGCTCCTTTCCCACTCCCTGTCTTCCTGAGTTTGAGGGACTCTGGGAGGTCAGTGATTGGGGAAGAGAATACCCAGGGAAGGGAAAGAGATGGACCCAACCCCAGGCAAATGCTCTCATCCTTGCCCCAGGCAGCTACTCTGCAGAGCCTCTTAGAGGGTGGTGGGTGGGTGTGGGTGTGGCCGCATCACCCCCTTCTCCTTGGGGTCACCCAAACTCTGGTCACTTTATGAGTTATGTGGCTCTCAAAACTGGCTGGACTCCCAGTGGGTGGAGCAAGGGTTAGTGCCAGGCCAGCCAGGTCTAGACAAGGCCAGGGAGGAGGTTTAATAGAATCCAGGCCTCCCTCTTTAGTCCTTCAGATCAAATGACTTATGAATCCCTGCTTCCCACCCACACTCCATCCTGTTCTTCCAGCTGGGAACACAAGACCTTGGAGGCTCTCTGACCCCCAAATATATCCTTTATTGTCTTCTCAGAGATCCCCCTCACAGAACCCAGCGACCCTGGGTTTCCTCAATTCTGTATTGACAAACATCCAGAAGAAGCCCATCGGGGAGGGTCACACAGAGATAGTGACTCCTCTTTGGGGAAGGTGGTGTCACTTGACATCAGATGAGAGGATGTGGAAACGACTTTAGGCAAGAAGAGGCAAACATATTGGGATGTTCCAAGGGGAACAGACCAGGGAGAGAATGGTGCTGCCTGCCCCCCCCCCCCAAGGTAGACTTATGGGGCCCCATAAATAGCCTTTCCTCTGAGGGTCTCACTGAACAGCTTGTGGTCTTCAGAGCATGTTGAGGAAACCTGAGGAAGCATCCCTGGGAAGCAGGTAAGGGCATCACTGTCCAACTTTAAAAGAGAAGGATTTGAATAATAAGCTGTCCCAAGTCACCTCAGTTAGCCTCTGTCCCCATGAGAGTTCAGAAACGTTAGGTAAGTATCCCAAATCACAAGACAGAGGCACGATACCAAATTTGATCAGCCCCACCATTGGAGCAGCACCCTCTCAGTTCTCCATAGAAGTCCACCTGTGCCAAGAATCACCCAGCTGGGGGAACGGGAGCTCCAGTTTTCAGAAGCTTCCAGATACCGTGAGGTATCCTCCCTTTCTGTCACCAACCGTTCTTTTTTTCCCCACGACAACGTTTTTTTTTTTTTTTTTTTCCCCAAACGGCACCCTGCAGAGGTGGGACGAGAACCTGGCCACCATCGCGAAGGACTACGCGAAGCTGTGTGTGTGGGCCCACAACCCCAAACGCGGGAAGCTGGGCGAGAACCTCTTTGCCATTGCGGGTGACACCTTGGACGTGCAGATGGCGATATCTGAGTGGCACCGGGAGCAACACTTCTTCAACTTCACGACAGGGACCTGCCAATTGGGACAGATGTGCGGCCACTACACACAGGTGCACAGTGAGCTGGGCAGCACCTGGAGGGAGCCATGAGTTCCGGGGGTGGGACTTGGGGCAGGGAGTGCGAAGACGGGGCTCGGTGGAGCTGCTGGAGCTGGGGCTAGCGCTGGACCAGGTGGGGCCTGGGCTGGGTGGAACCCCAGGGGACATGGGGACTGCAACACCCAGTCTTATTGTACACTTGGTTTGAAACTTCTTTTTTCTCACTCCTGTATAATTTAAAAGGCGCCCTGGCTGCATGGTGGTTACAGGTTGGGCTCGTAAATGAAAGGTCAGCTGTTTGAAACCACCAGGTGCTCTTCAGGAGCAAGATAGGGCTTTTCGATCGAGTCACAGTTACAGTCTCAGAAATCCAAAGGGACAGTTCTACGCTGTCCTGTAGCATTGCTGTGAGTTGAAATCAACTCAACAGTTATGATTTAAAAGTTAAATTCATAAAATTTAAGATAAAGCATATAAAGGTTGAGCTGGGTGTATGTATACCATTCTAACTTGTGCAAAGTAGGGTGTTACATATTTAAGGCATTAACTATCATCCAAAGGTAGCCACTAAGAAAAATACTTAAGAATATAAATACAAAAAGAAAGGGAATCAAAACAATATACTATAAAAATTCAACTAACTATATTTTAAAATGCACTAATAGAGGAATCAAGGAACTTAGGACTTAAGGAACAAATAGTTAAATGGCAGAGGTAAATATCGCCTTCTCTGTAAATATTTTGCACATAAATGGCTTAAGTTCTATTAAATTATCAGAGGAAACCAGCCTCTATCAACTGAATAGGCACAATTGTATGACCTTAATATATAAAGATTATAGCACAGTCACCGAGGATAGGAAAGATAAGAGAGAGAATACAATAAAGGAGACAGACCCATTTATAGTAGCATGCTCATCTCAGTCCCTCTTGATGGCCCATGTGGAACTGGGAGAAGAGAGTGAGCCCTTACTTACTTACCCAGGCCATTTATAGATACCCTAAGGCATGCATATTTAGTGACTACATGCATCACAAGGTGGGTGGTCTCTACATTATGGTACACAGGTGAGGAAACCGAATACCTGCATTGGGGAAGGTATGAGGGGAGTTCGGTGACAAGGCAGGGAGAGAGAACAAAAGGATGTATGCTGCTATGGGTAGATATAATCAACCATCTGCTCACTTTAAAGCAGCATCGTTGGTAGGGGAGGATCTGTGGGAACAATATTTAAAACAGAAGAAGGTACTTAGACTTTATCGCTACCTTATCAAAGAGAAGGCTCTCCCACCTACTGTGGAACACTAGCTTTCCAGATTCCCTCTGTTATTAAGTTAGGGAATATAGTCATCACCATTCAGTGTTAGTTTCCCACAATTAAGAAGCAGAAATACGCCTCTGGGATTTTTATTTTTAAGGACTACTATCTAAAAGAAACTCCCGATCACCAGAGGGCAATGATGCCTAAAAAGAAAGAAAGAAAGAAAGAAAGAAAAGGAACTCCCTTTAGATACAAAGACACAAAGAAGTACCGAGAGCATCCCATCAAAATAATAGCTAAAAGAGCCCTGAGGTGGTTATAGTCTCATCAGATTGAATAAATGAGACAATGCAAAATACAAAGAAAAACATGATATGTTAATAAAAGCCTGCATTCAGCATCCCTAGCAACTAAACTCAAACCCACTGCCATTAAACGGAGTCTTACTCATAATGATGTTAGAAGACAGAACTGCTTCTTTGAGCTTCTGAGATAGTCAGGCAGCCTCCGCTCTCTGCCTCAGAGTAGATGGTGGGTTTCAATTGATGACTGGAAGTTCACAGGCCAATGCTTGACCCACTGTACCACCAGGGCTCCTTAACCGCAGAGTCTTGAAATATATGTAATGTAAAGGAGTAGAATTAAAGAGCAAAATAGTTTCACAACAACCAATGGAGACCTCAGAAACACATGATTTTTAATAATAGGATAATCATATCCATAAGGAAATGGAAAGATTTGAATAACACTATTAACCAGCGAGATTTAACAAAGACAGAAACACTACTCAACAATAACAACAACATAATACACATTCTTCTCAAGTGCACATGAAACTCTCTCTCTTTCTCTCTCTCTCTTTCTCTCACTCTTCCTGCCATCAAGTGGATTCTCACACCGCAAGCCTATAGGACAGAGGAGAACTTCCCCTGTGGGTTTCCAAAACCGTAACCCTTTAGAGGAGTAGGAGCCTCATCTTTCTCCTGCTGATATTTTCTAGAATGTTAGGTCACAGAACAAGTATTTCTCTCTCTCTCTTCCAATGAGAGTCTACTTCAACTCACAGTGACCCTATAAGGCAGGTTCGAGCTGCACCTTTGCAGTTCCAAGACTAATTTTTTAAAAAGCCAAACTACTTATTGTGTTTCCAATGGAGATTTTCACAGCCAATCTCCTACATGGTCTACAAGAACCTCCCTTTTGGCACAAAGGCTCAGTAGTTCAGGTTCCTGTTCACTAATATCTGCACAGGTTGTTCAGTAACGTGGGTTACATTCTTTAGAGTGGGTGAACATTCCCATGATTTTTTGATTGGCTTTTCTCTTTCTGATTTAAAAATAGTTTTGTTGGCAGAGACATAGCATATATCACACCAATCAATCGTTCTGTCATAGTAAGAAGATTATGCGATCATCATCACAATCGATTAAGAACATCTTTCCTCATACTCACTGTTGTTTACCAGCCCCCCACTCCACATCCTTCCCTGCTATGTCCACAGGCATTTATCAATCCAGTTACTGTCTATAAATCATATAGAAAATCATAAGAAACATCAACAGGAAACAAGCAAACAAACCCAAGAATGACTCAAAATACATAGAGAAACCCCGATTAAAAAGACAGCAGAAAATATTAAAAACTGAAATAGCTTTAACATGAGTCAAAAGGAAATCAGATGAGCAGGTGTTGCATTTTAACCTAACTACATCTGCCATAATAGACTTTACAAAGCTCTCTTTCTGGTCACAAGGCTGTGCATAGCCCTCACCTGTGCTCTTTGTGGGAGTCGAAGACCTTGTCTTTCTCATCAGGAGCAGCTGTTCGTTTCTAACTGCTGACCAGGTGGTTAGAAGCCCAAACAAGTCTCAGTTAACTTACAAGTATGGAACTCAACCCAAGTATTTTTTCCTGATCACATGAGCCCAACTTAGAAATCGGCAACAGATCGGTAGATACAGCCATTTAATAAAGAAAAATGGAAATGTCACACGTATGTATAAAGGCATCCTCAAGCAAGCCATGGGTAAAAGAATAAATCAAAAGGGAAATCCATCAAATACCTTGAGGAAGATGAAAAAGAAACAAACCCACATTAGGGGAATGAAGTGAAAGCAGTACAAAACCCAACCTGTTGCGTACAGAGCCTATTCTCAGGGACCCCATAGGATGGAATAGAATTGCTGCTAGGGCCTCTAAGGTGGTGAATCTTTATGGAAGCAGATTGTCACAGCTCTCTCTTACAGAGCAGCTGATGGGTTCCCCATACTAATCTTCTAGTTAGTAGCTGAGCCCTTAACTGCGCCACCAAGACTCCTGAAAGCAATAGTTTAACACAGTGAATTCCTACATTGAAACAAGTCTCAGATCATTAACAGCAAGTCGAACTCAAAGGTAATAGAAAGAAATAATAAAAGAGATAAGCAAAATAGAAAAAGCAAAAACACTAGAGAAATCAACAAACTTATGCCTCGGTCTCCTCATCTCCGTACTACACAGACTCTGGTGCCTCTGCTACTTGGGGAAGGACTCCACTACTGGTTCTTCTCTCTTGAGATTCTCTATTTGCTTCTGAGATAGCTCACTTCAGACCCAGCAGAATGGCAAGACTGCCCAATCTCCAAGGGAAACTCCTCTACACTTATTTGCATGCTTCAGCCATCTACAAAGACTGGATAGAATAGCCATTCCAAACACTCTCTCCTCAACACAGTTCTTTAATAGCGCGGTGACAAAACTAACACCCCTGGGTGACTTGGATGAATGGACACTTATTTTTTCACAGTTTAGGAGGTGAACTGATGTCTGAGTTCTGGGCACTGGCTCAGCTTCTCTACTGTGCAGTCTTTGGAGTTCCTTGTACATCCATCTGTCTTCATCTTTAGTGTCTGAATTCTTCCCCCAGGGTCTGCCTGGTCACTGCCTGTCTCTGCTGCCCCTTATGTCGCTCAAGAGTGACAGCTTGAGAACACCCCAGGGACTGACTGGAACTCATTAACATCATGAAGAAAACCCTATTCCCAAATGGAATCACAATCACAGACAGAGGAGGTCAGGATTCCAACACACATTTGGGAGGTTAGACGGTTCAGTCTAGTACAAGGAGGTGCTCAAATAGTTAAGAGTTCAATCTCATGATCCCCAAAGGTAGAAACAACCAAAGTGTCCATGAGCATATGAGCAGCATTGCTGTGGTGGAGGACTCTCTGGTGAATATTTCTCTTTTTAACTTCTTCTGGTGAATTGGGTGAAGGTC
The DNA here is from genome assembly GCA_004026705.1 of Nesogale talazaci. Lineage (NCBI taxonomy): Eukaryota > Metazoa > Chordata > Mammalia > Afrosoricida > Tenrecidae > Nesogale > Nesogale talazaci. Next base: position 12,539 of record PVJH01012338.1, read on the forward strand.
TACAGAGCAGGTGAGCAGTTTACATTCAACCATTCATGCCCATTGAACTTCAGCACAGCCCTTGTGATCCTTACAACAACACTGTCACTTATTGCACTTCTTGCGCTTCTTGTTTCCATTTCTCTGTCTTCCCGAACACTCAGACTATGTCCTTGAGTAAAAGCTGCTTTTCTGGCCTTAAATAGTCGATGATTCTAACACAGGGGGTTATTCAGCCCTTGATCCAAAGGTGGAACTAAAGACCGTGTTGAGGGTCCCAGCAGTCTCTCTCTGGCTTTTTATATGTTTGAGTTTGGGTCCACATTTTCTCCCAGTGTATGCAGATCCCCGTCACTAAGTACAAAGTAGGATATAGAATAGTCTCTAGGCCGCTGGCCTTGGTCGACCCCCATGATGGTCCTGAGACCTCAGGAGAAGCAGCTCATCCACATGTTTGGTTTTGCCTAAGAAGTTTGTAACGCTTTGCTTCCTACATGCTCCACCACTTTCATGGGTATCTTTGCAGCAAAGGTAAATATACCTAGGCAAATACCCTCTGCCATACCGACATCTAGTTCTGGATATACTCCCACTCTCCTTCCCACACCTGGTCAGCCTACATGTCTCTCCAGACCTCCACCCATTGAGGATGACTATTGCAGGATGATGGATACATTAGTTTTAGCTTCTATGGCCTCAAACGGTTGTAAATGGCCCAGGATGTTCTGCTCCCTCCATCCTGTCTTGCCCCTCCTCTTCTGGAGTTCTGGCATAGTGGTTATTAATTGGGCTACCATCTGCAAGGTCAACGGTTTGAAACCAGCAGCAACTCGGAGTGAGAAAGATGGGCATTCTATTTTCCTAAATAGTTATGGCTGAGCCCCAGTGGCATAGTGGTTGTGCGTGAGACTGCGGCCCACTGGGACGGAGGTTCAATTCCAGCAGTGGGGCTGGGCCTCCTACTCCCACCGCCAGAGAGCAGTGATGCCAAAAAAAAAAAAAAAAAGAACAGTTGCAGTTGCCGAAACTCACAGAGGGGCAGGTCTACCCTGTCCTATAATGGCCACTATGAGTCAACACAGACATTATGGCATTGAGGTTTTTAAAAAAAATTATTATTATATATTGCTTTTCCTTTTACCCTCTTGAACACTTGTCTACCTTGTCTACTTTCTAACCTAGGGGTTCCCTTTCCTCTCGTTGTTTCCAACCTTTGGTAATAACCATCAAAGAATTTTTTTAAATGTGAAAACCTTTTGTAGATATTTTGTAATAGACTCCGGTGAGGCTTTCCTGGACCCCTCCTTTCAGCAACGGCTGGGTTTGAGTCATTAATCTTGTGACCCAGAGCCCAAAGCCTAAGTCACAGTGCCACCAGGGATTCCTAAAAAATACCTTGAGTATCCTCACCATCACCCCCGCTCCAAATTGTTGCCGCGACCTTTGCTTTAGACTAGTTTGTTTTGCTTTGACCGCCTCACTTCCATCTCTTGGCAATCGCTGTCTCCCATTGTGCTCTGTCTTCAAGAATGAACGGCAGTGACGTCCTTTCTCTCCTGTGACAGTTCTCCCAGGAACTGCCTCAGAATCCTGATCCTCCGCACTGCAAAATTTCCACGTAAGCCTCTGTGCCTGTCTGTGGCTAATCTGGATGCACTCACTGAGCAGAAAGTTGGCTCAACTTTCATCTCTGACACGACACGCATGTTGTTCTTGGTGCTGCCGTGCACTGCCGAGTTATCTCTGGTTCCGTATGACTCCATGCACGGCACCAGGCAACACTGCCCCATCAGGATCCCCCTCCCAATGCTATGCTGGGCCTGGACTTACCGTCCCTCTGGGAATCCACCTGTTCCAGGGGCTTCTCTCTTATGGAGCCCCTCCTGCACCCTGAACGCCTCCTCCAGTACCAGTCTCTCCTGAGAATGTGTCAGATGACAGGGGATGAAATGTCACCATCCTCTCTTCCAGCAGCTTTCTGAATGTCCGTCCTCCAAGACAGATTTGTTTGTTCGGTGGCAGTCTGGGATACACACTCAATATTCGTGGCTAACACCAAAGTTCAAATGCATCCATTCTTCTGTGGTCTTCCCTATTGTCCAATTGTCACATTCGTGTGAGATGATTGAAAATACCCTGGCTTGGTGCACCTGAGTCCTCAAAGTGAAAAATCTGTCACTTCACACAACTCAGAAGACCCGTGTGGCAGAGAGGCCCAGTCCAACATATGGTTGCTTCCCTGAGCGTTGATCATGCATTCAAGTATAACGACATCGTCGACAATTTCAATCTTCCCATGTTTACTATGATGCTGTCCATTGGACCAGCTGTGATGGCTTCTTGTTTTCTTGACCTGGGGTTGTAATCCATGGGGAAGGTTGCAGGCTTTGATTTTCATCAGACAGTACATCATGTCCTCCTAGGTTCCAGCAGACAAGGTTGTGTCATCTGCATATCACACGTTGCCAATGACATTTTTTCCTCACTCTTGATGCTGTGTTCCTCTCCATCTGGTCCAGCTTCTCTGATCCTCTGCACAATACACAGACTGAGAAATTCCGGCAAGAGTCTACAGCCCTGACACACAGATTTCCCGATTTGAACCATGCTGGTTCTTCTTGTTTGGTTGAAACAACGGCCGCTGGCTCTGTGTACAGGTTCTGCCTAAGTGCAATGAACTGTATTGCAATCCCCCTCTTCACAATATGACCCATAGTGTGTTGGGATCCACACATTAGATGCCTTTTCATTGCCATTACAACCCTGCTGTCAGCCCGGGTCCATCCGTCCGATGTCATCAGAGTTAACCCTCATTCCACGGCTCTTCTGAATCTGCCCGCTGTCTGTGCATGTCCCACTGCTGGGTCCATTTGTGAACTATCTTCAGTGCAAGTTTGCTTGTGTGTGATGTGAAGATAGCCAGTTTGCTAAATTGAGTGTTTTGTTGGGTCTTTTTCAGGGGGGATGGGCACGAGAGCTCTTCCAGGTGATTGGCTGATCTCCAAATATCTTGGCGCAGACTAAGGAGGGCTTCCTTCAGGCACGCCTGCATCAGTCCTTCCGAAGTGTGGGGCTGAACCATTTGAGATGTCCATGTGGTTGGCTCTTGTTTCTCCTGCTCATCGTCAGTCCTTTTGAATTGGGACATGGACGAGGTTCATTTTCCTCTTGGAAATTAATGTTAGATGGCCTTCCACTCTGGACATCATCGTTAATACCATCCTGTCCTGTCTTAAAAGAAGTCCATCCTCCAGTAAACCGCTGGTTAACTGGAGCCCTGTCTCTGTTAACTTTTCATAAAGCCTTGAGGTTTCACCATTCTTCTTCTCAACTGTCACCCTAAATTTGATATTCTCACTTCAATTTTAGCAGAACTGGCCTTTTCTCCACGCGATGACTTTGTTTTCTCAGTGCCCCAATCTGCATCCCGATCAGACATGTTATATATAACTTTACAATGAGCTTATTTTGGTACCAGAAAAAGAACAGGAGGAGAAATACATGCAGCGGTTTTCATCAGCTACATTTTCCCTGAGCTCTTAGAGGACCACTCACATGGGAAGAGGGTGGTATTGCTCTCAGGCCAGGGCCATGCACAAAGATGGTTCTGAAGGCTAACGTTTTATATTGAAGGGAGGACTCCTTCTGGAAGCTAGCTAGAAATAAACAGAGTTCCTCCCTGCTGATTTTTCCTCTGATAAAGATTCCTTTCCAAAATAAGGTGTCTGTGCATTGTCTAGGGTGCTCCTTGTCGTTTGTACTTAATATTTAGACCTCTGGCTGGCATCCACCCTGTGAGCTTATCCCTTTGGGGCTAACTCCATCTGTCAGGTGCAAGGAAGAGCGAGCTCACAGGAAGACTTCATGAAGTGGTATCAGATTCATAAACAGGAAAGTTCTGAGGGACAGAAGTCCAGCGAAATATGGTTGCGGTTGATGGCGTGTGTGTGGTGGTGGGGGGCGGGGGCGGGGGGGAGACAGAAAGTCCAAACTCTACTTCCCCTTCCTGTTCAGTGTTTTGTCCTGAACTTGAGTGTCCCCAGGAACCTAGGCCTCTAAGCTACATGGTATCATGTTTTGGTGGTTGCATCATCCTACCCATGCAGGGGCCTAACTGGTGTATTGGCTTCCCTGCAGGTGGTCTGGGCTAAGTCTGAGAAGATCGGCTGTGGCTCTCAGCTGTGTGCTAAGCTGAAGAACGTCGACGATTCCAACGTCCACTTTCTGGTTTGCAACTATGCACCCCCGTGAGTGTTCTGCCCTACTGTGCTGTGCCTGGGAGCCCTGGGTATGGAAGGGGCGGGCAGGGTGTGTGCCTGTAGAGGTGGGAAGGCCCGTGGGGAGGGCTGAGGAGCTCAGAGCCCGAGGAGGCAGGGTCTGCTCTCCCTGAGGAGCTCAAGGAGCTCGGGGTTGTCCACAACATCAGTGGCAAAGAAGCGCCTCTCCCTTGTCACTTGCAGGGGGAACGTCGTTGGGCAGAAGCTCTATGAGGTGGGGCCACCCTGCTCAGCATGCCCCCCTGGCTACCACTGTGAACAGTCCCTGTGTGGTAAGTTGGTGACCGGGCCAGGGATGGCATGAGGAGAGGGGGATGGGGAGGTGGGGGGCCAAATGGTCTGTGCCCTACTTGCTGGACGGGCCCCCTAGAGCCCCCAGTCCCCTCCGTTTCCCTTGTGTGTTCCCTTTGGTGCCACTATTCAACTGGACGGGATTTCCACTGTTCCAGCTAGCGCAGCATGACCAGAGTGAGCTGGGTTTAGGTGGGCGTGGTCTGCAGTAGTGGTGGGTGTGGCTACATTGGTGGGCGTGGTCAGAGCACTGCGGGACCAAGCGAGCAATGCAGTAGGGGCATTAGGAGTAGGAATTCAGCTGGAGAAGTGCCCTGAAAGGTGGAAACCCAAGCAGACAGAGAGAGATAGAGATAGAGATAGAGAGAGAGAGAGAGAGAGAGAGAGAGAGAAAGTCTTAGATAAAGGATGGTGAGTGGAGACCTGTCAATAACAAAGTCTGTCTTAGCAGTACAGAGCATATTCACTAGAGAGAGTGTATGGGCTTTGTGTGTCCTCATGGGCATTGGGCTGCTTCACCTTGTTTACAGGTAGGTAAGTGGTAATGGGGTCCCACTTCCAGCACTAATGCTAGGCCTTATCTGTCTTATCAGAACCCATCAGAGGTCCGGAAGAGCCTCAGGATTTGCCTTGCCCCGTGGCTGAGGCCCAGACCACCCTGGCAACTGCAGCCTTGGGCTCTAGTACACTGGGTGCCCCCTCCACCCTAGTAAATGAGACTCCATCCTTCTTGGTAACAGAGGCCCCAGGGACACTGGCAACCAAGGCTTTGCCTGCTGTACAAAAAGAGGACCCTTCCTCCTTGGTACCAAAAGATCCCCCCTCCATGGCAACAGAGACACCAGCTTCCTTAACAATGAAAGGTTCCCTGTCCCAGGCACCAGAAGTCTCACCTTCTGTAACAACTGAGGTCCCTCCCTTTTTATCAACTCACAGCCTGCTCTCCTTGGTTGAAAGGCCAGTTACCTCCCCCATCTTCACTCATGTTCCTTCCCCCAAATCAGAAGACAGAGTCGCTAGCAGGACAAGCCCTCCCTCTCAGAGTGCAGAGAAATTCCCGAGCCCCAAGATGTCCCTGCTAGGGACTGGACAGCCCCTCCTCCAAGCCCAGAAGGCTGAGGCAGTGGGTCCTTATGAGTGGCCTCCTGCCAGTGAGGTCTCGGCTTCAGTTTTTCCAGCCCCAGATGAGCCAAGGGAGGTGCAAGCCACACTTGTTCACGTGGGGCACACTTCCTCCAGGGCCCTGCCCACCCCAACCCCCACCCCTGCTGCCCCAGCTAAAGCTATAGGTGGGCGTGTGCTAGCCCTGCGGTCGTCCTTGCCAGGTAAGGTGTGGGTGCCGTCTGCTCTCCCTATCCTGCTGGCCCAAGCATGGCGGCCCCCCTGTCTCCAGCTCAGGTGGCATGGGTTTGGTGGGAGCATGTACCCTCTGAGCTGTCTGCTCCCGGACTGCTGGGCGCTTCCCTTGCACAGCTGGTGAGGTGGGTGGGAGGTCTGGCATGGCGGCTTCCAAACTGAGGCTCAGACTCTTCGTTGCACAGTTTCAGATATCCCAGAAGAAGGATCTGTTAAGGCGCCAGAGAAACCGAGCCCAACTGCATCCCACCTTCATGTGCCACATGCACCGAAAGCGAGTGCAGAGGGGACCATCATACCACTCGTCTCAGGAGGACCCAGCGCGGAGGGGCACACCCCCGTGGAACGTGGTCCCACAGGGCCCGTTTCAGTGGGAGGTAGTGTGGAGGGGCCCCCCATTTCATTGGGACCAGGTGCCAGAGGACTCATCCCCGCAGGACCCAGTGTGCAGGGGCCCCCCCTCATGGGACATACATTCAGAAGACCGACCGCGAAGGTATTTCAGCCAGCAAGACCCAGTGACACAGAGTATAAAGCAGTAAGGCCAAGCCTGGCAAAGGTGACCCCTGCAGAGACAGGCTCTGAAGACGTGAATCCAACAGAGTATGAAGTTCTGAGCCCGGAAGATATGGAATCGCAGAATCCGAAAGGGCCAGAAAAGACCAAGGAAGAAGAACCGGAGGAGGAAAACCCAGAGCTGGGAGAAACATACAGGGACGAGACTTATCAAGAAGACCCCAATATGGAAGACACCAATGGGGAAGAGTCCTATGAAGATGAAGAGCAGAGGTCGAATCTAATGGGGTTGTTACCCTCAGTTCCCGGAATTCAGGGAATTCCGGGCCTTTCGGGAATTCCGGGCCTTTCGGGAATTCCAGGACTTTCGGGAGTCCCAGGAATTGAGGGAATTCCAGGAATCCCGGGAATTCTGGGGGCAATTCCAGGGCTGAATCCTGAAGGGTCAACTCCCGAAGGTGATAAACCTTCACATCCAGTAATTTCTGTGCCCAAAATCCCTTTGCCAGGCGGCATCAATTTGCCAGGCATCAATTTCCACTACAAACCAGGACGTAAAACCAGACCCACCGTGCGGAGGCCCATTAAATCTCCTGGTTGTGTCAGGACCCCCCTCCCCGGCCTGCTGCTTTTGCCTCCCCTGTTGTTGCCTGGCAACTTCTGAAGCGCCCGCCACTCAGGCCAGGCCGTTGGGGGAACCTGAGCCTTGCACCGGGCTGGATGGCCTTTCTCCAAGTGACTGACTGTCCACAGCCCTCCCGGGCAGGTCCCACCTCTGCCTGGACCCCACACCAGACCCGTGGACTCCTCCAGATTCCCTGACAGAGCCCGGCACAGCAGCGCTACCCCGTGCCCCCCTCAGCTGGCTGCCGACTGTTCTGAAAAGCGTTCCCGTGGCGACATGTGTCCCTTTCTCCAGTGGCCCTCAGACCACCGGCCTGCTCTCCCAGAGGACTTCCCGGAAAGTCCCAGCCCCCGGGGCCACTTCCTCTGGGCCTGCCCCCAGGAGCAGCTCCATCTTTCCCACAACCCTCCTGTCCTCTCCCCCCCACCCTGTCCTTTAGTCTCCCAAACAAGATGACCCTCAGTTCAGGGTTGTCAGGAACGGAGAGGTTGTGGGGTCTGTGCCGTCCCCACAGAATCCTGGGGCACAGGCCAAGCTGTGAGCTGTGCCAGCTGTGCCCCAGGCCTGGATCTTCCCTGCCCTGCACCTCCATGCTGGAGTCTATAAATAGCTCTGCTTGCCTGATCTGTCCCTGCCTGCTAACAGGTGGGGGTGGGGGAAGGCCTGGCCTAGTGCCCCTCCCTCTGAGCCACCTGTGTGGTGGGAAAGGGGGCACTGGGCTGGGTGCTCCTTCCCCTTACTGGCCTGTGTAGTTGGGACAGGGGGTAGGGAGGGGCAGATGAGGACAAGCCCCACTGAGAGGGGTTCTGTGGGTGGGAAGACAGGCATCTGGGTAGGAAAGCACCCTGTTCCTGAATAAAAGGCTGCCTAAGGGTATCTAGTGTCTCGGTGCTTGTGAGGGGGCAGGAGGCAAAGGAGGGTTCTTGGGGAGGCTCCCAGGAGGCTTCCAACTCCAGTCTCTCAGGCCTCCTTCACTCCCCAGCTCCCGGCACACTCACCTGTAGGGCATTTCTGTGCATTGTCCCCTCCCACCCTAATCTGCAGGATTCACTTCCCTCGTGCTCACCACCAGGAAGAACCAAAGTGAAGGAGGGGATGAGCTCTCCCCACCCCCACCCAGGCTCAGGGGTCACCTGTGAGACCGAGGCATGATGGGAGTGGGGATGTAACAAGGGTCGGCAGGATTGAGGTAGAACCTGGGATCACTTTACAGAGATGCCTTCTGGGACGTCAGAAATGACTCTTGGTCATTTGCCAATCAGAGAGGTGGTGGAAAGGGCTCTGGCCTCCCCATGGGATTACAGCAGACTTACCCAGGAGGGCCACAGAGCTAGAGGACCATCATAGATGTACCTTGATAGAACGGGTGAACATGTAGGACCTGTATTCCAATTCGACAAAGACACTGAGTGAACTGGATGAAGCTTCCTTGAGGACCCTTTAGATGATAGCTCTCAGACCCTCTTTAAAACCTTGAACCTAAAATACCCCTGAGCATTGATCTGGTTCCCTCCTTTCTCCCCCACAGTCTCAGTGGGCGCAGGTTTCTTCTTCTTCTCTCAGATGCCCCTGCTGATGTCCAGGCCACTCCCCTTAGTCTAGGGTATTTACGCCTGCCCCCCACTCACCCAGCTGGGGGAGCTCCACCCTCTGCAACAAAACAAGAGGCTGGGGAAATTCCATCTGCCTGCCTTCTGCAGGGCTTAACACATGGATGGGGGCCCTTCTGCCCACCTTCTTCTAGTGGAACTCTCTCCTGCCTGGCTGGGGGAGCTCCTACCCATCCTGTGTGGTCCCATGTTACAAAGGGAACTTCCTCCCACCTGCTCTAGAGCCTCATATGGCCTAAGGCATCCAGGCCAACACTCTACAGCGCTCCCCGCTGCTGCGGAAACCTCTGTCCAACATCTGCAGCGCTCTAACCGACCATGGCGGTGCCGCTCACCATATGTGGTGCTCCACACCAAAGCGGGCACACCCACCTGCCTTCTGTGGCACTCCATTTGCAGCAGGCGCCTCTGCGTGCCCTCTGTTCAATCCCAGGATGCTGTGGGCCACACCATCGCTGCTGCTTCTGAGATCACCTAGTGCAACACCAGCTTCATGGGTCCACCACCACCCCCACCAACATCCCCTGATGGGACCATCCGATTTGCCCTCCAAATAACAGAATACTGGTTGGCTAGGGAAAGAGTGAAGTCACAGAAGGCTCACGCGGTAGGCCAGTTCCATAATGAAATTAGCTTCAGGCAGTTCGAAGAAGCATTCCTATGAGTCTCTCAGAGAGAGCCCAGTGCTCTTTGACTCTCTCAAAAATGACACCGGGTGCCCCCAAAACAACGCAGCATAAGCAGCAATCAGCCCAATTGACTTCGACACCCAAGCAGGAGACTCAAAAAGCAATGGCAGAAGAGGTCTTGAGCCTTAACAACGGGCATAGAAGCAGATATGAATCTGCCCCTGCAAGAAATGTTCAGAATGCTGCTTGGAGTCATGGGGGATTACAATACGAAAAAAGGATGACGTGATAGAGGAGATAAAGTCCACACACAACAAGGGAAATATAAGAGCCTAAGGATGAGATAGCAAAAGCCAGTAGCAGACTCGCAAACTTTGCCGATTGACTGGAGGAGGCAGAGAACTGCACCTGCAACCTAGAGGACAGCCAAGCAAACTTTAACACGAACAAACAAAAATCTAGTAAGATCATCAGCTAAGGTGAAGAAAATACAAGAGCTATGCCTGATGCTATGAAGAATAACAGTTTAATGGGGTTACCGGAGGAGGACACAACAAAGACGTCATCTGCAACAACAGAATTCTCAGAGGGAAATTTCTCCAGTTTAATGAATGAAAAAGAGGCAGCCATTCAGGAGGCTGAAGGAGCGCCAGCTAGACTGAATCCCAAGAAGAAGTCACCAAGGCACGTAATAGCTGAGCGATCCAACTTTGAGGAAAAGGAGAAAACCATGAGAGAAGCTAGGGAAAAACAAGCAATCCCATATAAAAGTTCCCAATAAGAATATGCTCAGACATATCAGAGAAGATGGAGTGGGGTAGTGTATTCCAAAATTTGAAGGAAAATAACGCAAACCCAAGAATACCCTATCCAGCCAAATTATCGATGAAGATAGATGGAGAAGTAAGAGTCTTCCCAGACAAGGAGAAATTCACAGAACACGTTAAAAGATACCCAATCCTACTTTTGTAGATCCTTGCTGACCCAATATGGGCAGAAGAACAGCACTAAGCACAAATAAGAGACCGCCACATAGGACAACCCCACCCAGAGGACAACAAAGAGAAAACAGCCCCCCAATATAGCATTGACTTATGGGTGAAACGCACACACACAAACACACAACACACTGATAAGAAAGGGAGGTAGGAAAACACCCAACCCAAAAGGTATAGGAATACATCACAGAGTCCACGAATGATTGTAATAACCCTGAATATGAATGGACCGGACTCAGACATTAAAAGACTATGGCTAGCAGACTGGTTTAACAAACACAGTCCATAAATCTGCTGCCTACAGGAGACATATCTTAATACTACAGAAAAAAATAGACTGAGAATAAAAAAAGCTGAGAATCAAACGCTGTTAAAAAAAAAAAAAAACAACATACCAAGCAAACAGCAATTCAGAAAAAGCAGGGATCCTACTCCCACCAGGGTAGTGATGCCACAAAACACACACACACACAAGAAAATAAAAAGCAGGGGTTACAATCCTAATCTTGGATAAAATAGACCTCAAAGTGCAAAACATAAAAAGAGATAAGGGTCATTGTATAAAACTCAAGGGTACTGTAGACAAAGAACCACTAAGCATTTTAAACATATAGTCCCTGGGAAAAGGACATTGACTATGTCAAAAAATAGTTCCAAAAGTTGAGAAAAGAAATCACAAGCTCAACAATTATGGTAGAGGACTTCAATACACTGCTGCCTAAAAAAAAAAAAAAAAAAGATGACAGGAAAAGAAAATAAGGGGTTAGAGATTTAAGCACAACAATTAGACACTTTGATCTGATATTTAGAGAGCTCTTCACCCAAATACAAAAAAATACACAACTTTTCACACCTACATAGCACATATTCAAAGGTAGACCAATTGTTGGAGCATAAGTCAAATCTACATAAATTTAATCACATTGATACCATGCAGATCCCTCTCTCTGACCACTATGGCACAAGGTTGGAAATCAACAAAAGGAAGATGAAGAAAGCAAGAGTAAACAATTGAAGGATGAATAACTATCATTGCAAAAAGTGTGTTCTGATCCTGATGAGAGGTGAAATTTGGAAATTTCTAGATACCAATGAGAATGAGAACATGATGTACTAAAACACGGGACACAGCAGAGGCAATTATCAGAGGAAGTTTCATAGCAGTACATGCACACATGAAAAAGGGAAAGACTCGTGATTGATATGCTGGCATAAAATTTAAAACGACGAGAGCAGAGTCAACCAGACAATCTTACAAATAGAAAAAAATAAATAATAAAATTGGCTGATCTCAGGAGAGGGGAAATAAAACGAGGGGAAAAAAGTAATGCTGCTACAAGTTGGTTCTTTGAAAGGATAAGCAGAATCAACAGACTACTAACCAAAGAAAGGAAGGAACAAATTTCAATAGCAAGGACAAGGGATGAAATAGGGGATGTTGCAAACAGACCCTAATGAAATCAAAAGGATAATTACACAGTACTGTGCGGGATTGTACTTCAATGAATTCAACGATTTGGAAGAATGGACACATACTTGAAAAAAAAAAAAAAAACAACCTCCCTAGAGTATTCCTGATAGATATAAAAAAATCTCAACAGACTCATAACAATAAAAAATAAGGCTATCAAGAGATCACCAACAAAAAAATCCCCAAGACCACATGGATCACAGGAGAATTTTACCAACTCAGGGAAGAACTGACAACAATCCTACACAGACTCTTTCAATACATAAAAAAAGATGTCAAAAAAAAAAAAAGATGTCAAACTCCTGAACTTTTTCTATGACGTTAGTATAACTCTGATACAGAAATGGGGAAAGGATCCCACGAGAATAAGAAATTACAGGCCAATATCCCTAATGAACATCGATGCAAAAATCCTTAACAAAATACTGACCTATAAAATACAAATGCATATGAAGCAATTCACCATGACCAAGTGCATACCAGGGATGCAGAGATGGTTCGACACAAGAAAAGTCATTAGTATTATTCACCACATTGATAGAATGAAGAACTATAAGAACCACATGACAATATTGATAGATGCAGAAAAAAATATTCAATAACATCCAACATTATTTCCTGTCTAAGACACTCAGGAAGATAGGAATGGAGGGAAATTCCTCAAGAATACAAACTATATATGAAAAAACAAGTCAATATGATAATCAATGGAGAGAAAAATGAAAACAATCTCACTGAAAAGACCCCCACCGGAGGTCTTAGTAACAGCGTAAGGCAAAGAAAAGACAACATATTTGTCGGGGGAAGGAAGTGGTGAAACTATTGTAACTTGCAGATGATATAATTTTATGTATGGAAAATCCCCAAAAGCTTCACAAGGAGAGTACTGGAAACAATAGAGGTGTAGGCAGATTGGCAGGATATAAGATCAACAAACACAAGTCCATCAGACTGCTCTACACATTGGACAAGACCACAGAAGGAAGGATTAAAAAGACGGTACCCTTCACAATAGTCAAGGACAAATGGAAATATCTAGAGATATACCTGAGTTAAAAAACAAAAGATTTGTATGAGGGAAACTACAGAACGCTATTAGAAGTAACCAAGAGTGACCTCCACAAAGGGAAGAATATCCCATGCTTGTTGATTGGAAGACTCAATATAGTAAAAATGTCTGTCCTTCCCAAGGTACTTTATAAATTTAATTCAATCTTGATACAATTACCATCATCTTTCTTCAAAGAATTGAAAAAACTGATTACCAACTTCATATGGAGAGAGAAGAAGCCCTGAATCAGCAAAGAATTCTTTAAGAAGAAGGAAATAGTGGGAGGGCTTGCTTTACCTGCGTGGAGCACATATTATACAGCCACAGTGGTCAAAAGCACATGGTATTGGTTTAATGACATATACCCAGAGCAGTGAAAAAGAACTGAAAACACATAAATAAAATCATCAACATACAGACAACTGATCTTGGATAAGGACCCCCCCCCAAAAAATACCAAACAGGCAGGGGGTGTTCTCTTCAACAAGTGATACTGGAAAAAATGGTTATCTACCTGCAGAAAAATGAAGCAAGACCCTTATCTTACTCCATCCACAAGAATAAACTCAAGGTGAATCACAGGCCTCAAGGTAAACCCCAAAGTTATTAAGGCTATCAATGAGGGAATTGGGACAAACCTGAGGACTTCGGTGCAGAGAATGCAGACACTAACAGAAATAGGGAAGGACACAAATGCAGATGAGTCACAAATTGACAAGTGGGATATACTGAAGATAAATAGTCTGTATAACACAAAAGAATTCACCAAGAGAGTAGTAAGAGAGTTCACAAACTGGGAAAACATCTTTAGCAATGACACATGAGACAAAGGTCTTATTACTAAAATCTACAATACTCTGCTAGCTTCCGAAAAGAAAAAAAAAAACTAATTGGAACTGAATAGAAGTTTCACAAGGGCAGAAATCCAAATTGCCAATAAGCACATGAGAAAACGTTTCCATCATTAAGAAAAATGCAAATTAAAACAACAATGAGATACCACTTAACACCCTCAAAGATAGCCCAATTCAAAAGTCAGAAAGTGACATGGGTGGGGCGGGGGTCGTGGTGAGGTAAGAATTCTCATTCACTGCTGGTGGACCTGTAAGTATGTACAGTCATTATAGAAATCAATTTGGCGATATCTAAAACAGATGGAAATTGAGCTATCATACGACCCAGCAATTCCCCTACTGGGCATGTTCCCAGAAGAAGCAAGACACAAACCATGGCCAGATCTCTCTGCTTCAGTGTTCAACGCAGCACCGTCACAATTGCACGAAGTTGGAAACAACCCAGATTTCCATTAACACATGAATAAGTGAAGTAAATCAAGAATAAAAAGACAAGTACAACATGAGTCCATCGAGGTAAACTTAAAAGGGCAAAAGGGGCATGGGGGGAAGCTGTTGTATATAAACATTCCTGAGGTGAGGTCCAGGTAGTATGGCAGGGGCCAGATCAAATCTAGGACTACATATGGTAGTCAACTAAGTGGGAGGGGGGATTAAGTTATGGGGAGGGGGGGAATAGGGCACTAACCCATCCAAGGAGAGGATATTGTTTATATCTCCATGGGGAAAGAGGGACCAGACTTCCATCTGGTGCCCCAAGACATGAATGCAACATACTGGCATGAAGCAGGGAACCAATAGAGAGGTCTGAGGGGCCTGCCCCAATCTCAATTACATGGACAGCCCTTCCTCCCACTGAAGAATTCACTTTAGAGGACAGCACTGATGCTATCATTCAGGGAAAGGGACATGCCTGTTCAGAACACACGAAAGTCAATGAAGGGGAGGAAGGGAGTGGAACACATCCTGGCCCACCCATCCTTGAGGATGATTATTCCATTTAGAGCAGTCAGTGCACAGAGAGGACCATCTGGCCAGCCTCACTTCAAGACCCAACACCCCTCACTGACCCATAGTGCTTCAGGAAGACTGGAGACAGTGCAGAAATAGCACCCAATCTGACCCCACCACACTGAGGCAAAACCCTAAGGACATGCAACAAAACAAAAAGGGAAGCAGAACAACAAAATCTACAAATAGGCTTTGAGGCCAGGGCCCGGCACCCCATCAAACTCAATTAGAAAACCCTCCTAAAGGTCAACAAACAGACCTTGCACTATTTACAGGCTCTCCTTTTTATTTCCCATTGGTTTTTTTCTTGTTGTTTTGTTTTCTTTTGTGGCTTTTCTTTTCTCTTTCTTGTGCAAATTATTATCTCTGCAGGGCTATCTAGATAAGATAGGTGGGATAAACAATCTGAAGGAGAAAGCACGACCATGGCTGGGGGCAGGTGCATGGGAGAGGGGAGGTGGGGGAAAAGAAGTGGGTATTCACAAACCCAAGGACAAGGGAACAACGAGTGACATAAAAGTGATGGCGAGGAGGATGTAGGAGACCTAGTAGGGCTTGATCCAGGGCAATGGGACCAAGAGGAATTACTGAAACCCAAATGAAGGCAGAACATGATAGTGGGACAAGAGGAAATAAAAGGAACTAAAGGAAAGAATTAGGAGACAAAGGACATTTATTGGGTTCTAAATATAGGCATGTACATTCCTAAACATATAGGTATGTATATACATATACTTACATACCTGTATATTTGATAATGGGGAAATAGATCTATATACCTATAGTTAGGTTTAGAATTAAGGTAGCAGATGGACATTGGCCCTCTACTCAAGTACTCCCTCAATACAAGAACAGTTTGTTCTATTAACCTGGCATCCCTTGATGCTCACCTTCCCTACACAATCGCTGAAGACAAAGTGGGCACATAAATAAAAAAGTGGTAAAGAAAGGTGATGGTGCCTGACTATCAAAAGATGTAGTGTCTGGGGTCTTAAGGCTTGAAGATAAACAAGTGGCCATGTAGCTGAGAAGCAAAGCCTACATAGAAGAAACAAACCAACCTGTGTGATCATGAGGTGTGGATAGGGTCAGGTAACAGGCATCAAAGAACAAAAAAATCATATCATTGTAAATGACGGGGAGTGCAGACTATAGACCCTAAACCCATCTGTAGACAACTGGACATCCCCTTACAGAAGGATCTCAGGGAGGAGACCAGAAACTTAGGGTCCAGTATAGCAATGATGAGATAACTTTCCTCTAGTTCTTTAATGCTTCCTCCCCGCCACTATCATGATCCCAATTCTACTTTACAAATCACCACAGGATGTACACTGGTACAGATAAGAGCTGGAAACACAGGGAATACCAGACAGATGAACCCCTCAGGACTAGTGGTGAGAGTGGCAATACTGGGAGGCCGGAGGGACTATGTGGCACAGAGGGGGAACTGATTACAAAGATCTACATAAAATTCCCTCACTGGGGGACAGACAATGGAAACGTCTTTGAAGGGAGATGTCGGATAGTGTAAGACATGCCAAAATAATAATAATCTATACGTTACCAAGGACTTATGGGGGCTGGTAGGGAAAAACTGAGGAACTGATACCAAGGACTCAAATGGAAAGCCAATGCTTTGAGAATGATGATGGCAACAAATGTACACATGTGCTTGACACGATGGATGGATGGTTTGTGATAAGAGTTGTATGAGCCCCCCAATAAAATGATTTTTTACAAACAAGGTAAATGAAGCTTGTCATACATAAAATTTCTCTTCATCTCCTGCTTTATTTATTTTTAAATTTTTTTCCTGCTTTTGTTTTAATAGTGGAGATTTTCAGGCACTGTAAGTAATCTCAGACACTTTGTTTGATTTTAAACCTGTTCAAATAGACAGACTTGATTGTTATATAAATTTTAGCTCCATTCTTTTCAGAGAATCAAGAGAACAGAAGTTTATAAGAAGACAGATACTGGATGGGACCCCTGCCCTTTGTAAACACATACAGGATCATTTGAAAATTTGTTCAGCTTTTTAAAAAACTAATTAATAAAACAGACCTTTTCCCCATAAGTTTACAAGTATGACTATGCACTTAATTTAGCCCTGTTTACCTTCATGCCTCTTACCCTGTAGGATTTTACCATTTTGCGATATTGTCTCTTGGCGAACTTCTCTTCTTCCCTCCATGCAGGATTTGGGGGAGTCAGTGGACTGGCTTTAGGGCCTTGTAGATGTCTTATGGGAATGACCCCATTTCCAAAATTTGAAAACCTTTTCCCTTTCATTTCTAATTCCATGAGGGGGGAGGATGCTCCTGCATCTGTACAAAAGCATTTCAAAAGACCCTTTGATTCATTGGGTGGTCAAAACTTCTCAGGTGCCCTTTCCTGTGGGCTATAAGTCTTAACTCTATGAATGGAAGGCTTAAGTGATCTTCCTTCTTTATAAATCAAGGTATTTCAGATTTAACCACTGTCTTAATTTCTGCTTCATAATCCTGTTTGATAACTCCAGTAACAATAGGAACACCTTGAGAATTTAGGTCGGACCCTCCTAGAAAAAAAGTGCTATAGTTCTTTGAGGCAGCAGATCCCAAGTAACAGTTTTAATAATTTCTGGCTTAATTACAGCTCTTAGCTTTTGCCCATTGCTTTGATTATGCATTTCAGAATCCATCTGAATGCCTCCAGGACTTGGGTTAAATTTCCCTGATAAAAGTTGTGTAAGTGAAGTGACTTCCTCTTACAGAGGGATCGCAGTGAGAAGATGAGCCAGCCGAGGTACAGTACGGTAACAATGAAATGTGCAACTTTCCTCTGGTTCTCAAATGCTTCCTCCTACCCACTATCATGATCCCAATTCTGCCTGACAGATCCAGCTAGACCAGGGGATGTACACTGGAGTCAGAAAACATGGGAAATTTAAGATAGATGATCCCTCGGGACTAGGGTGGGGAGTGGTGATACTGGGAGGGTGGAACGATGGTGGAGCAGAAAGGGGGAACTAATTTCAGGGATCTACATGTGACCTCCTCTCTTGGGTGCAGACAACGGGGGGTGGGGGTGAGAGTATGTGAAGCAACACATTGGATGGTGTACGACATGAAAAGGTGATAACAATTTGTAAATTATTGGGGGTTCATGGAGGAGGAGGGAGGGCAAATATGGGGAGTGGAAATTTAAAACAAACCAACGGGAAGTTGGAAAGAGGAGCTTATACCAACAGCTCAAGTAGAAAATATTTGGAAATGAATGTGGCAACATGCGTACAAATGGGCTTAAAACAAATGATGTGCTGGATGTTATGAGCTGTAAGAATCCCCAAGAAAATCTATGTTTGAAAAAAAAAAAAACAGTGCTTTTTCAAGCAGAAGGTCCTGCTTTTTGGTTTTAACAGACTGCTGTGGGAGCTCTTGAGTCTTTTCTTGGTTAATTAAATTTACTGCACTGAGAACAAAGCTTGGGCTTTGGAAAGTTTGGTTATGGTTGGTCCCTTGCTGTGAAGCTGGGGGATAGGTGTGACTAGTGCTTAAGGATTTGTATGGGTGGTTGGGGGCAGAGGCCTAGTTTCCCATGCTCTTCTGGCCAGGACTTGGAGCAAGCTCCTTTCCCTAGCCACAGAATTCTCCAGCAGCAGTTATGTGCCCAGTGAGTCCCCTTCCTGCAGGGGGGACGAAGTGCAGGTGCTTTTAAATCCAACATGGGTGGTCCTCACCCATGCTCTGGCACAGTCCTCAGCCGGCTTCTCACAGCTTGGCCCATGGGCCAGCGCTCAGGACTTCCTGCAGAGCCATTTACGTTCTTGGGCACAACATCCTGCCATCAGGACACAGAGTCTCTATGGGACTCATCATTCTGCTGTCCTAGAGCAGTGTCACTGGGTAGTCTCTCTCCTGATGATGTCATTGCCCCCCCCAACCCCCCAAGCCCCTTAGACAAATCTCAGGAATCTGTGAGAATGCCTGCTTAGTAAGTTACAGGTGTGCTTCCACAGTAATAAAATCCCCTTTCCCGGGAAACGGATTCCCTCCGCTTCCACATTCCATTACCTTGTGTTTTGGGCCGGTCTGACCCCCAGAGTAGATAGGGAAAATAGTCTGATGGAGAAAGGCAAGCTGTTTTGAAGGCTTGCCGGTCTGCCGGCACCCATCTGTCAACTCCAATGATGAAGGGGCAGTTAACTCCTTAATTTGAGACAGCCTGTTAGATGCCTCAAATGGGACCACTAGAATGGTGGTCCTGAACTCCCAGTGCAATCTTTAGGTTTCCTCTCTCTAACATGGACAGGGAAGGCTAATCGGGTCTCCAGCTCTTCTGCCATTCCTCTCTCTACCTTTGAAAGTAAAGGCTTCTTTTCGGTATGCTGTCATCTCCATGCCCCCCCCCGCCCCCCCATCTCCTC
Source organism: Nesogale talazaci (assembly GCA_004026705.1). Taxonomy (NCBI): domain Eukaryota; kingdom Metazoa; phylum Chordata; class Mammalia; order Afrosoricida; family Tenrecidae; genus Nesogale; species Nesogale talazaci. The sequence continues at coordinate 31,618 of PVJH01012338.1, forward strand.
CTTCCTCTGTTTGAAGACTTTGGATCTATCTGCACAGCATTTCTCAGGTACCAGGAGGCTTGATTTTGAATCACACTTAGATTCTTTTTTTTTTTTTGAGGCATCACTGCCTCCTGGTGGAAGTGGGAGGCCCAACCTTGCTCCTGGAGAGCTGCTGCTGGATTTGAACCGCCAAGCCCGTGGGTCGCAGTCCCGCACACAACCACTGGGGCTCAGCCCAGATTCTTTTCTAAAACCTTGCAATTCTTTCATAATCCTTCTGGATAACGTTAGCCTGCCTCTGTACGGCTGGTTAGCTTACTTTAGACTTTTCCTCAATCAGAAGCTCCTCTTTCCTCTTCTGTCTGTACAGATTCTATAATAAAGTGACCAGATTTTAAGCAGGACACCATGGATCGGGGGTGAGGATGGGGTGGGGGTTCTTGGTTAAAAATTTGGTCTCCATGGAGCAACAAAAATGTTCACAGAATGCAAAAATAGGCTTGTCATATATTTATTCTAGTTTTAAAATGCCGCGGGACGTTGTTAAATTGTTAAAAAGCGGGATGTCTGGTCACTCTATTCTAAAGCCATCTTAACTGGGGCCCACAGAGACCAGATCTCCAGGGGATACTCTGCTGTGGGCTTTCTTTAAATTCGTACCGACTTCTTTCCAAGTAGCTAGATCTAAACGTTTCTTTCTCTGGGAACCATGAATGATAGTGTTTTAGTACGTGTAGGAAAAGAGTGCACCTTTTTGTTACGACTACACTTTATTTTTCTCTGTAAGAGGGTGAGTGTAATAGAATGAGCTTTAGATGTGCTTTCTCTTTCTCCCATTGTCCTCTTCAAAATAGATTTTTTTGTTATTGTGACTATCTTTTATGGTTATTCCTCTGCTACTCCCCTGTGGTCATTATATAATCTCCTGACAACGTGCTGAAGAGGTGGGGTTTACCCTCTCAGTCGGGTCACAGCTCGATGACTTCATTTGGAGACACTCCAGAGATAAAGAGCTCACTGGAGACCAGACCCGGTCTCTCTGCCTTCCCTTTCCCGCTGTTGAGACACCCACACTCTCCCTGCGAATCGTTCCGCTTGACAAAACACAAGGAGCTACGCTGATGGTGCCAGAGTCCTGGAGCTGACATTTGTCTCCAAGGGGGCCCTCCCGTGATGGTAGGGGCAAGTGTCAACATGAAATCAACAGACATAGGATGGGCATGTTTATCGTCATGGACATCAAGGCTTCCCTAGTAATCAGAACAACCTGTCTCCTGTGGACCTATGACATTGGCTACTTATCTACTGTGTCCCTAGGAGCGAAATACATGGGGAACCTACTAAATATTTACCTGATCTACACAGGCAGAAGCGTGTTAGATTAGGTGAAGAGCGGACCAGAGAGTCACGGCCCCTCACTCACTATCCACACTTGTGTGGGATGCATGATGCCTTGAATGAGGGGAAGATCAGGTCCCTTTGGAGAAGGACCCTGCTACATCACTGAATGTTGATACTGTTAGTCTTCCTTCCCAAAGGAACCTGCCACCTTTCACAAGACTGACTGTTCATTGGGGGAATGGAAATAATCAAGCTGTTCTGGGATTACTGGACACTGACTCTGACCTGACATGAATACCAGGAGACCCCAAATGCTTGTAGGCCCACCAGTCAGAGTGGGGATATATGGAGATCAAGTTATCAATGACGTTTTAGCTCAGGTATGCCTTACTGTAAGTTTGGTGGACCTCCAAATCCACCCTGTCATTATGTCCCCAGTTTTACAATCCATCATTGAAATAGACATACCTAGTTATTGGCAGAACCCCCATATTGGATTCCTGAAATGTGGCAAAAGGGTTATTTTGGTGGGAAAGGCCAACTGGATACCATTAGAACTGCCGTTGCCTCAGAAAACAGTAAAGTAAATGAAATACTGCATGCCTGTGGAGATTCCAGGGATCCATATCACCATGAAAAACTTGAAGGATGCAGGGGTGGTGATCCTACCACAATCTCTTTTAGCTCATCTACTTGACTGTTAAAAAAAATATTGGAGAAGGATGACTCAAAGGCAGCTGCCGTTCCACAAGTGACGACATTGTTTGAGCAAACTAATACTTCTCCTGGTCCTTGAAATGCAGCTATTGATCTGGCCCAGGCCTTTTTCTCAATACCAGCCTCAAATGACCACCAGAAGCAGTTTGTTTGCAGCTGGCAGGAGCAACAATACATTTCCACAACTCTCCCCCAGAGGTATGTCAATGTGTCCACCCTGTGCCATCATTTAGTCCAAAGGGAACTTGATTGCCTCTCTCTTCAACAAAACGTCACTCTGCTCCATTATACTGATTAGACCCACTAAGGAGGATGAATCAAAGACTCTAGATTCATTGATACAACTTGTGGGTGCAAGAGGGTGGAAAACAGCTTTTAAAAGGGCCAGGCACCCTCCACTCATCCAGGGGTCCAGTTGTGTGGAGCAGGTCAAGATTTTCCTACTAAAGTGAAGAATAAGTTATTGCATCTGCAGCCTGCCCCCCACCAAAAACAAACAAACAAACCCCAACACAACCAACTACACAGGAGGCACAATGCCTAATGAGCCTCTTCAGATTTTGACCTTATTAAGTGACATGAAAGGCCTCCAATTTTGAGTGGGGCCCAGAAGAAGAAACAGATATGCAACAGGTTCAGGCTATCATGCTAACTGTTTTGCTACTGGGATCATATGATCCAGCTGACCCAATGGTGCTAGAGGTGTCAGTCAGAGATAGAGATGCAATGAGGAACCTTTGGAAGGTCCCTAATGGATTTTGGAGTACAGTATGCCACCCTCTGAAGATAACTACTTCTCTTTTGAAAAATAGCTGTTGGACTGTTACTGGGCCTTACTGGAAACCCTTCATGCCTCATCATGGGCCCACCAAATGACCATGATACCTGAGCTGCTCGTCATGAACTAAGGATTGTCTGACCCACAGTGCCATATATTTGGACGTGCACGATGACACCCCATTATTAAATGGAATTGGTGTATACAAATTGCACTAGAGCAGGGTCTGAAGGTATAAGTATGCTGCATGAAGTGGCCCAAATGCCCTATCTTCACTCCCGTCATAGTACCTCTGGTGAGAGGTTGGAACAGAGCCACAGAAAGGAGATAGAGCTTAGTTAGGAATAAAAAGTAAAGATAGAGAAGTCCGATAGGGATTGATTAAGAGAAAATCAGAGAGAAAATAATTAAACCCAAATAGAGGTTGAGCATGATAGTGGGCCAAGAGGGAAGCAAATGGAAATAGTGGAAGGAACTGGGGGGTAATGGACATTTATAGAGATTCAAATACAGGTATGTACATAGGTGCATACATTTATAAGTGACGATGGGGAAATAGATCAGCATGCATACTTATAGGGTTAGTAGTAGGACAACAGATGGGCATTGGACCTCCACTCAAGTACTTCCTCAGTGCAAGAACACTTTGTTCTATTAAATTAGCATTCCAAGATGCTCACCTTTCTGACACGATCACTGAAGACAAAGGTGTGCATAAACAAAGGTGGTGAAGAAAGCTGATGGTGCCCGGCTATCAAAAGAGGTAGCATCTGGGGTCTTAAAGGCATGAAAGTAAACAAGCAGCCATCTAGCTCAGAAACAACAAAGCCCACATGGAAGAAGCACACTAGCTTGTGGAATCATGAGGTGTCAAAGGGATTAGATATCAGGCTTTAAGAACTAAAAAGCATAACATTGCATGCTCACTTTCCTGATATGATCGCTGAGGACAAATGTGTACCTAAGCTAATGTGGTGAAGAAAGCTGATGGTGCCCGGCTACCAAAAGATATAGCGTCTGGGGACTTAAAGGCTTGAGTGAACAAGCGGCCATTCAGCTCAGAAGCAATAAAGCCCACACAGAAGAAGCACACCAGCCTGTGTGAACCATGAGGTGGCGAAAGGATCCGGTGTCAGGCATCAAAGAGCTAAAATTATATCATTATTGATGAGGGGGAGTACAGATTGGGGACCCAAAGTCCATAAATAGGTGAAGCGACATCCTCTCGCAGAGGGGTTGCAAGGAAGAGATGAGCCAGTTAAGATACAGGGTAGTAGCAATGAAATATGCAACCTTCCTCTAGTTCCCAAATGCTGCCTCCCACCATCATGACCCCAATTCTACCACATAAATCCAGCTAGATCAGATGATATACAGTGAAGTTGGAAACATGGGAAATTTACGATAGATGATCCATCAAGACTAGTAATAGGAGTGGTAATACCAGGAGGGTGATGGGATGGAGGAATAGAAAGGGAGAACCAACTTCAAGGATCTACATGTAGCCTCCTTTCTGGGACCCAGGCAACAGGGAAGTGAGTATTGGGAAACATTGGACAGTGTCCAGTATGAAAATAATAACAATTTGTAAACTACTAAGGGTTCATGGGGGAGGGGGAGAGGAAGGGAAATATAGGACGCTGATACTGGGGGCCTGGATGGAGGGGGGATGTTTTGAGAGTGATGGCATAAGCGTGTAAATGTGGCCTGCATACAATTGATGTATGTATGGACTGTGATGGGAGTTGTATGAGCCCCCAATAAAATGATTCATTAAAAAAAAAAGTAAAGATAGGCTTTATTGGGGTAGGGACTTTTGGGAAGGGAAGGGTAGCAGAGCATCTTGGTCTCCTGAGTAGTTCTGAGAATAGGTCAGGGAAGCTGTGCCTGGAAGTGAGGCCGTGGGACCTATATAGGGCTTGAGCCAAGGAATTGTGCATTGATAAGAGGAATGAGGCTTTCTGATATTACAGTTGCCAGGTCTGAGTCAGGATACGGTTTGTGAGTACATGTTGTCTTTCGCAGATCCACCTCCTGGAACATTGAGGGAAGAGGGTGTACAGGCCAGGCTCTGAGAGATAAGCTCTGTGAAGGGGTTCTGCCCTTCAAGGAGATAAGCTCTGTGAAATTCCAGAGGCAGGGGTACAAAGTTCAGCAGGTTGTTCATCTCCCTTTTTTTTTTTTTTTTTGGGCATCACTGCTCTCCGGTGGTGGGAGTAGGAGGCCCAGCCCCACTGCTGGAATTGAACCTCCGTCCCAGTGGGCCGCAGTCCCGCGCACAACCACGATGCCACCGGGGCTCAGCCCTTTTTTTTGTGAGGCTGTTGCAAAGTGGTACAAGGGGCTTCCTGGTTCAGGTGGTTGCCTCGTTCAACCCCGGCCCAAATATTCCAAACTCTTGGTTTGTTATCCGGGTCCTTCCTGGTGACTCCAAGCATACTTCCTCCAGCTACCAAAAACAAAACACACAACACTGGGTGCAAGGAACGGTTTTGGGTTTGCTTGGGCTCAGCTCTATTATGGTTTTGGTGTCTGATCTTTGTTCTCCTGTTTTTTCCCTTTTGCCAAGCTTTGGCAAGAGGCATGTGAAAGCAGGGTCACAAACGAAATTGCTAATCCTTTTATTTCCGAGGCCACTCAGAGGTTTTCCTAAGCACAGTCATGTCTCCTGCCTCTGCACAGTGGATGAACCCACACACCAGGCTACTCATATCCTGGGTACAATTCTGCTGGGTTAATGAATGACTAGTCAAGGATTCCTAATTTTTTTAGCGTTGGCTGCATTCAGATTGAGTCATTAGACAAATGTACCGCACCAGCTTTCTCCAAAGCTGCAAACAATTGATGGGTCTTGGTGGGTCAACCAGGCCGGTCATCTAAGGTCCTTCAGTGCCACTCCCAGGCACTGTTACTGTAATGCCTGGCTTGTTGTTTAGAAAACAGTAGGGACTGGCCAGCTGATTAAGAGTGGGTCCCAACACACATGACATGGCCGTAAGATGGTCTTTTGTAGGTATCCCGAGGGAGTTGGTTCTTACGGTTTCCACAGATGTACCCGTGAATGGTGGGTCCGGGCACTTTGTCCTGGAACTTTAATGGTGGTGTGGGCAGAGAGAATTATTGGGATGAGATTTTTCCAGATGGGCTACAGCTTGGAATTGGGGAACCCATCCTTTCAAGTTTCTACAAGAACTAGGCCTTTAGGCTAAATGTTCTGCAGAAAACCTTACTTTTCTTCAAACCCATGACAGCAGGGAGGAAAAAAAGAGGAGTTGACATCAAAGTCTCAAATAGAAAGTAAATGTTTAGAGAATGATGCCAACATATGGATACATATGCTCGATACAATTGATATATGGATTGTTAAGAGAGCCACCAATAAAATTATCTTAAAAAAAACCCACAATAGGCTTTAAGGTAGTGAGAGGTTGAGACGAAGCCGCAGAGAGAAGACAGAGCTCAATTAGGGATGAAAAATAAGTATATAGGCTTTATTGGAGGTAGGGAAGGACTTTGGGGAAGGGAAGGGACAGCAGAGAAAGAGACACAGGAGCATCTTGAGTGTCTGGGCAGTCCTGAGGCCCGAGAGTTAGGCCAGGGAAGCCATACTCCATAATGGGGCAGTGGGATATGTACAGGATTTGAGCTACAGGCATGGGGGCTGCTGAAAGAAAAGAGAGGTTTCTTGTGCTGAATTTGCCAGTTTCGGGTTGGGAGGTGACCTGTGAGCAAATCATCTTTTTTTTTTCAAACTTGCTTCCTGGAATGTTAGAGGGGGCGCTCCAGGCTCTGCCTGGGTGGAGGCTGTGCCCTACCCGGGGAGATAAACTCTGTGAGATGCCAGAGGCCGGGTTTACAAAGTTCAGCAAGCTGTTCATCTCCTTCTTGTGAGGCTGATGCAAGGGGCTGCCCAGTCCAGGGGGTTGCCTGATTCAACCCTGGCCCACATAGCTAGTACATGTTATGACACATTTCTGTATTAAAAGTAAGCTTGCAGGCTATGCCTGTCAACCCAGTGTTAGTAATACTGCTTGAAATTTCCTTCGACATCTTCTAGTATAAGAATCACCCACTCTTCCATGGGAATTGCCATTCCACAGCTCTGGCCTTTGGCTTCCCTAGACACTTAAATGGTTTTGTCTCCTTCAGATGTTATCAGATGATCAATGACACTGAGCCAAGATGGACAACCCCAGAACCCCTCAGGGCCCGAGTCACCTCAAACCCATCTACCTTGGACCCCAAAGTGGATGAAAACCCCTCCTGATAGAGAAGGAAAGGTGAGGACCCAAACTCCCACTTCACGCCCATTTGACAGCAGGAAGTAGTCAGAGCGTGTCTCCCCCTAACATCCCCAACATTCGGCTCCAGACTCTCTTCAGTGGGGAATGAAAGTAGGTAGAATGAGGATAAAGGGTTGTGGGTGGTCTCTCCTAAGTGCCCGTGCTGCTGGAAATCGCCTGGCAGAGCCACATAGAGGGGTTGCAGGGAAGTCAGGCATTCATCAGATACCTATGGGAAGACACCTAGGACAGGGAAATGTGCCATCAGGCAAGTGCACCTGAATTCAGCCAACAAGGTTGGTTAATGCCCTCAACCAAGCCTCCTAGCCAGTGGGGTGGGATGGGAAAGGAAGGACATAAAGGCAGGACTCACAGCTCTTCCTGCTCTCAGGACCTCTGGGAATTCCTGCTCTTGGTTCTGCACAAACAGATTAGACCTCCTCTTCCGGTGTTCTTCGCACGTGGCTTTTCAAGTTGTGGACGCCCTCGTAGTTCTCTGGCAGCCTTGTACACTCTCCAGAAACAGCATGTGCTTTCTGGCAGCTGTGCCATCTGAAAACTCTCCTTTCCCTTCTAAAAGTCACGCAGCTTCTGCTGCATGAATTCTGTCAATGGTGCAAAGCAAGACCTAAGGTGTTAGCGCACCAGTCCCTAACACATCATCATGGGCCCAGCAGGTGCAATTGGGGAGCTCCGGGGGATGGTGCCAGAATGAGTCGGGTAGGAAGTTTACTGTTCACCTTGGTTTAAATCTGCTTCACAGGTGAAATTACAGGTAACCACATGTCACAGGAAGGGGTTACGCGTTAGGCATACACATCGCAGGGAGGGCATGAGGGAGGGGTCTGACCCACGCCTAACCTTGATCATCCTTAAGTGGGCTTGACCTTCCCAGGCTCCTACAAGGCAGTACTCTACTACGATCCTTATCAGAATGGAGTAGGCCCTGTTTAGGGTGGAACAGGCTATCCAGCCTGATTGCTCGAGATGGCTGATGATCCTTAGGGAGACTTAACTCCTGATCTACTGTGGTTGACCTCCACGTGCACAGGGGGAGACAGCTTCAGAGACATCTTTGTTCCCCACAATCCCCCCCCTTTAACTTTATATGTATCATGTAAGAGAGTCACAGGGGCAAAATGGTTATTTTCTATACATTGAAAGCTGTCAAGGCAAACTTAATAGGCAAATTAATATAGCCGAAAAGTCAGGCTTATGGTAGACATTTGAATCCAGGCATGGAGGATAAAGTCCTCCATATCAAGCCAATAGGAACGTCTACTTCTATAGTTTCAGCTGCCGGCCACACAGCAATCAGCTATATGCTTGTAAGAGACAACTTCAAGTCAACACCATACACGACGGTAAAGTGAAGGGCAATATGAGAATGTGATTAGGACTTACCTGCAACTCACAAGGGTAAAGTCCCCCTCTCCCTCCTCTGGAAACCTAGCCTGCCAGGCTCCTAGTGAGAGAGTAAAGGACGCCTCCTTAAACACCTTCTTCCCGTACATTGCTCCCCACAGAGCTTGCTCTAAACATGCAGTTCAAAAGGGCCATGGATGTCATGATTCTCCTGTACATGCCTTAGCCGTATGGGCCAGGGTCGAATCAGGCAGCCCCCTGGACCCGGGCAGCCCCTTGCACCCCTTTGCACCAGCCTCACAAGACGCAGATGAACAGCTTGCTGAACTTTGTAACCCCTGCCTCCGGCATCTCACAGAGCTTATCTCCCCAGGTAGGGCACAGCCTCTACCCGGACAGGGCACGGAGTTCCCTCTCTTAAGATTCTGGGAAACAAATTTGAAAAAAGAGATGATTTGCTCACAGGTCACCTCCCAACCCGAAACTGGCAAATTCAGCACAAGAAACCTCCCTTTTCTTTCATCAGCCCCCATGTCTGTAGCTCAAACCCTATATAAATACCACTGTCCCAGTATCAAGTATGACTTCCCTGGCCTAACTCTTGGGCCTTGGGACTGCCCGGGAGCTCAAGATGCTCCCTGTGTCTCTTTCTCCGCTGTCGCTTCTCTTCCCAAAGGTTCTTCCCTACCTCCAATAAAGCCTATATATTTGCATTTCACCCCTAACCGAGCTCTGTCTCCTTCTGTGGCTCGTCTCAACCTCTCATCTGCTTTCTAGAGAAACAACACATTATAGCCAGGACAGAAACTATTGATGATGAGAGCACTGTTAGACTGGAACCCAGGCTATGAGAAATGCTTTGAATCCATGTCTCTCATGCCTCCACCAACAGCTTAATGTATCAGAGCCAGGACACGCCTCTCTTGGAATGCATAGAAAATATCCTTCTCTAGCTGATTGACATCTAATGAAATGTCTTCCTTAATCCCTTGCAGATGTTCTCTAATCAAATCCCCATCGTGTAACGTGTACAAAATCTAATGCGCTATTTCCCTCAGACCTTAGCAAATGTCTCCTAAGCAAATCCCAAGCGAGCATAGTTACATAGGTACAGGGTGACGTAGAAATCAGTTACATTCCAATTACGTGCTAGCATTCATGAACAAGTCCCGAATCTTGATCTTTTAACAAAAGAACAGTGTGTAGTAATAAGGTCAGTCACTTTTGCATGAAATGTTCGGTTATGATCGAGTCCTTTAGACAGCGTCCGCAATGGAAGAAACATCTCAGCAGTTTGTGATGTCATTCCCAGGAATCCGTGGTTTTGATGTCCAGGAATGGGCGGGATCAAGTATGGTATCAGTTTCCCTTCTCCCTTCTGGGCCTTGCTGGCTGCAGGGACTCCTCTATCTCCTTTACCTGTGAAAACATAATCAAAGGGCCCCTTCCTTTGGGGTGTCAGCCACCTGGAAATAGAGTGATGGTTAAGTGATTTCTTCATCTCTCCTGTGTCCTTCCTCTTTCTCCAGACCTGGTTGCGTCCTTCTAAGGGGAGTCCATCAGCCTTATTCTGCAAAAACATAAATCTATGGTCCTTTTTCCAGGGGATTATTGGACCTGGATCCCAAACGCGATTCCCGTCTTCCTGGGATTTCTCAGAATGAGTTTTATCTGTAGGAGGGAAAATACCTTTATTTGTCCTAAATGTGTTACAAGCTTTTAGTAAGGAGAAAAAAGCGTGCTTTTTTGTTGTTGTTGTTGTTGTTGCTAAAAATGATTAAATACAATTTGTCACATGTAATATTTCTCTTTTCTCCCTTCTATAATAATAATACAGATTTTTAAAGCATTGTAACTGATATCCGGTAACTTGCTTGATCCCAAATCAGCAGAACTTGTTAGGTAGCCTTCATTGTTATGTAAATTTTGAGTGCCGGCTCTCAGAGAAAGGAGAGTGCTTACCACATTCCAGATGATTTAAAAGACTGCAAAAATTCTTAATGAATTTGCTCAACTGTAGAAGTAACTTACCAAACAGATATTTTTCTCCAAATTTACCAATAAGGTGACAGGTTCACTTAAACTGTGACCACTAGGCTCTTGACTTTGTAAGATTTTACAATCTTGCAAAAGTCTGATCTGGTTAACGTCTCTAGTTCCCGCCATGCTGAAGTTAATGGGTGGGTCTTAGGCCCTCCTGAATCCCCTAAGGAAATGACTCCAAATCTAGATTTGAAAAAACCTTTTCCCTTCAGTTTCTAACTAAATCCATGTGGAAGCACTGTTATTTCCCCACAACAACACTTCAAAAGATCCCTAGATTTAATATGGTATGTTCAGCCTTCACAAGTGCTCTTTCCTGATAAGTATACATTTTTATTCTAGAGATACAAGGCAACAAAAATTGACTTAAGCAATATTCCTTTAGAAACCATATTATATCAGATTTTATCACTGCTTTAATTTCCTGATTGATAATGCTAGAAATAATCTGTACACTTCAAAATTTAGATTAGACCTTCCTAATGAACATTCTATAGTTCTCTTAGGTAGCAGACCCCAATTTCTGCTCTTAATGATTTGATTTAATTGCAGCTTTGGGTTTTGCCTCACAACTTTGATCAACTCCAGTAAAAATTTGAGTTCCTTGATTAGTTAGGTTAAATTTTCCTGATCAAAACTGTATTACTCTTTCAATATACTTCCGCTCTTCAAAAATCAATAGTTGGCTGCTGGAACTTCTGAGTCTTGACTATAGTTCTGGTCTCCTGCCGAGTGAGTTGGGGATACCTGTAACTGCCATCATTCAAAGATTCCTTTACTGGGTTAGACAGAGGATTTGCCTTTCAAGCTCTGCTGGGCATGGTCTGTATCAAGCTCCAGTCTCTATTTCCTTTTCAGGAAGCCTTTGCTAATGGCAATTCTTTACTGTTAAATCTTAAGCAACATTGGCTCACCCAATACGTTCTCTTCTTAAGTGGGAGCAAAGTCCAGATTCTCTTGAACCCTAACTTGGGGGTTCTAGTCCATGCGCTGATGCAGGTCTCAACTCTTTGTGGCCAGGCTGAATGACCTGTGTACCTTGCATCGCCTTTGAAGATGGCCTGTCTTTCCGCAACAGATGGCGCCTATTAGGTGTGGCCCAGTAGAAAAAGAACTCTTTTGTGTTCTATTCTGTTACAGTCGAACCTAAGGCATAGCAAAAGCAACGCCATTTTCCAGGTAGGCCGCCTTTTTGTGCCTTAGTAGTGGAAAAGTACAGAAAGCTATAGTCTTCTTGCACTAGTCAAAAATTAACTGCCAGATGGCTGTGCCCAAGAAAAGGGCCGATCACAAACGCCTTGTTGAACCTAACAAGCAGAGATTACTCAGGAACAGAAAGTAACGTCTGTGACCTGACCCTTTTCTGTATATAGCCTGTTTGTTCTCGCTCACGCAACCATGTAACTCTGCATTATGTAACAGCCGGCTTAAGTGAACCAGAGAGTAGCCATTTTGTAGGCTTTAAGAAATGTTTAAACTGCTTGCTTTGCTAGTACGCTTGTCAGCTATGAAAAAATTTTCAATTGTGTGTTCACCCACCCAGGAATGTTCTTTTAGATTAAACCTCCTCCTCCCTAAAATGTACTCAGAAACCTTTGTAGTCGAGATCACCTCCTCAGCCAGACCCTCTTTTACTCCCCCCTCCCCTTTCATCCTATAGAAGATGTAAGTTTTGTATGCTCGGGGCTGCAGTCCAAATAAAGGCTGTAGCCCAGATTCAAATCTGTCTGTTATATGCTATAATAAACTGTCTGTTGTTCTGCAGAACTTGGGTCGGTGATCTTATTTGGGCTCTCGAACTGTACCAGGAAACCGGGTCTAAGTGGGATGAAGTCAAGATGATTTTAGAACCTTTGCAGGAGGAAAGGTAAGGATTATCAGTCTAGTGAGAAGTCTTCTGTGAGTTACTCAAATCTAGAAAAGCAAGCTACAGTCTTGGCAAACGAGTGTGAACCGGATGATGAAACTTTAGGAAAAACTGAAACAGCAGGGATTGGTTTTGTTATCTAAGGCCTCTGATTCTAAGCAAAAGCCTATATGCCCTTGGGGGACTGCAGCCTCTGAAAGTTTAAAGGTGAAAAAGCACTAGAGAAAGGCAATTTCAAGATCCAAAGTGAGGCTATTAAACAATCCCAGGAAGCTGTCTTGCTTTCAGAGGGAGAAAAAGCAAAAAACAAAACCAAAAAACCCCCAGCATAAGGAAAAGCCTCAAAGCTATGCAAATTTCTATCTGGTAAGAGGCAGACAGAATGTGTATCAGGTAGATGAGAAAAAAATTTGTGTCTCTGTGTGTGTTATTTTTTGAAGTAAACTTGTTTGTCACAAGACTCCAGGTCCATTTCAGTTTCACTTTCCTCCTTTTTTTATTTCTTTAAGCCACTCGGACCACTGTTTAAATTTGAGGGCTAAGAAAACTGGAGAGAGAAAAAATTTTTAAACTAGCTCAGAAATTAAAAGTGAAGAGGCAAAGCATAGAAAATTACCTTTACTATCAAGAGTAGAAAGAGGAGTTGCAGAAGAAGATCTAGAATTCAGAAGGTCTTGTTCTGTCAGAGTTATTAACAGACAACCTTATGGGAAGTACCCACAAGGAATTCACAGGGACTTGCCCTTTGAGTTGTTAAAAGATCTCAAACAAGCAGTCAACGACTATGCTCAGATGCCCATAATGTGTTTAGCATGATAAGGTCTTTGGTGGAGCCTGAGAGTTGGACCCCTGGCTGACTGGATAGCCTTGGCAAAAGTATTCCTTTATGCTGAAGAGTTTTTGCAAAATCAAATACTGTGGAACAAGCCAGCCCATTTCTCAAGCTCATAGGAATGCTGAGGTTGGGATATAGGGATTCATCAGCTGCTAGGAGATGAGACTTATTTCACAGTTGAGTGGCAACTTCAGTTTTCTGAACAGACAGGAAAAAAAAAACAGATTAAGAGAAGTTTGCCCAAGGGCCTGGGAAAAGATAAAAGAAGAGAGAAGGCCAAGTTACATGGCAATAAGTCATTGGAATAATGAATCCTATGTTGACATTGTGTCCTGTTTAGAAAACTCTATTTCTAAATGTATAAAAAAGTCCATACAGTAAAAGAAATAGTGGATAAGCTATCTTATGATTTCTGTTTAAAAAACCTGTAGAGATGCTTTGTATTCCTGTAGGATTATTTCAGGATATGCAGGAACGTAGATGCAAATGAATACAAGGCCAACCTCATGGCAGCTGGCTTAGCAAAGTACACCAGACCTAAAGGAAAGTTGCTTTAGTCGTGGGACATCTTCAAAGGGAGTGCAAGGTACACAGGTCATTCAACCTAGCCACAAAGAGTGAGTTGAGGCCCATGCCAGAGCATGGACTAAGGACCCCAAGTTCAGGTTCAAGAGATTCTGGACATTGCTCCAGTTTTAGGAAAGGAACTCACTGGGCAAGTCAATGTCAAGATTTAGCAGTAAAAGATTGTCATTAGCAAAGGCTTCCTGGCAAGCCTTTAGAGAGTGGAGTTTCATACAGACTATGCCTGGCTAGCTCAGTCGGCAGAGCATGAGACTCTTAATCTCAGGGTTGTGGGATCATGCCCCACTTTGGGCAGCATCTGTTAGAGGATTCTAACACATCATCACAGATGCGGGAGGCACAATTGTGCAGCACTAACAAGTAAAGATTATAGAGAAGTCATAGAAAATATGAGAGATAGAAATAATGGAGTCAGACACATGTTATGGTAGCATGTTCACCTTCTGGGCAGCCATGATATCATCAGCCAGGCACATGCACAACACGGGCAGGAAGCTGGGAGCTCTGGAGAGACCCGGAGAGCTCCAGGGAGAGCTTGCTGGAGGGAGCTGGGAAGCCGACCAGGTGAAGTTTATTTTCACCAAGGTTTAAATCTACTACTTATGCGTGCTTACAGGTAAGCACACATCACAGGAGGGGGCTCCATGATAGGCATACACATCACAGGAAGGGGATGCACAGTGACTAGGGATATACTTGTGACAAGAAGGGCAGACCCTCGACCCAATATGGCAGCCTAACCTTGATCATCTTTGGGTGGGTTTGACCTCCCCAGGCTCGTACAAGGTAGTAGTCTACTATCATCCTTATTAGAAGGGAGTGGGCCCTACTTAGGGTAGAACAGGCTATACAGCCTGATCGCTCTAGTGGCTGATAACCTTAATGAAGACTAGCCCCTAACTACTTTGGTTGACCTGCAAGTATATAGTCACTTGCCACTTGTAGCAAGAAGCTAAGTATGGCATGTATTTGGGGAAGACAGCTTGGGAAAAATGGTTCCATTCCCCACACTGAGGTATACCCATGGCAGAAACCTAACACAAGTACTCTCCCTCATTGGGTCTTCCTGTGTCTCTCTCTCTTCCCCTCAGCCCTGGCCCTCCCTCAGGTTGGCACAAGACCTGCAGCTGGGGGTCCATGGCCATCTGAACAAGTCTGAACCTCCCCTGGTCCTCCTCTCACCAGCATAAGGGGAAGGAATCACAACTGGAGACTGTTTTGAGCTCCTTGGTACTGGAATTCTGAGGTGGGTGCGTGGGCCACTTCAAGGCAACTAGAAGCCTCTCTCCTCACTCCATCTTCCTGACGCCAGTGTTCCGCACCTTTCCAGGTTGAGGTGTCATCTTCTGCCTTTGCCTGTCTGTGTTCTTAGCTGCATTTTTGACCTCCCCCCAACACCTGCCACCTCCCCCATCCACCAAAGCCTGGTCACCCCACTTGTGCATCAACCTAAAGATAGCATCTGTCAAAAAAAACCCATTTCTCCTTGAAGCAGTTTCAAGGGCCCATCTCCACACAGCCTCCCTGGAAGATGGTGGGGAATGGTGAGGTAGTATGACCCCAGGGCAGGAAGCCATTGGGGGGCGGGCACTGTAGGGGAGGCTTGGCTCCTGAGGATCCCATTTCCCTCAGCTGAAATCCTCAGTATCTGCCCTCAAGGGCTCTCTGGAGAGCCCACCTTTCCAGAGAGTGTATTCTGCCCATAGTGGAGTTCTCACAGTCCATGTAAGGCATAAGATGAGAAGGTTTATGACACGGGTCAGGAATCTCCCAGGGACCAAGTAGCAGCAGTTTAAAGTGGGGTATTTTGTTTTATTTTTTTGTTTGGGGGCATCACTGTCCCCTGATGGTGGGAGGAGGAGGACCAGCCTTGCTCCTAGAGAGCACTGCTGGATTTGAACCTCCAACCCAGTGGGCCACAGTCCCATGCACAACCACAAGGCCACCGGGGCTCAGCCTAAAGTGGGGTATTTTTAAAGATAATATTTCATTGTGTTTAGGGGTGCAGAGTCACCCAGCAGGACAGGATCTTGGTCAACAATTTCTGAACAAGTTGCTGGGTGACATTGGTGACCTTCTTGACAGCGTGTGAACATTCGGTTTCCCTGCCCCCTTGGTCCCTCTTGGGTCTCCCATGGGGGAAGCAGCCTGGGACTTACAGGTGACTAACCTGTTCTTTTAGTAGTTACTTAGCTACTAGGTGCCTTCAGGGGCTTTTGGAGTTCAAGGTTTTGAAGACGGTCTGAGGGCTATCATCTGAGGGGCCTTAAGGAAGCCTCATGTACTTCACTCAGTGTTTTGTGTTTTTTGTTGAATTGGAAGATATATCTCACATGTTCACCCATTCTATCAAGGGACATCTATGATGGACCTTCCAGCTCCCTGGCCTTCCTGAACAAGTTTGCTGAGGAGAACAAGCATCTAGAGTCTTTTCAACCAACTCTCTAGTGGTCAGAGTTTGGGAAAGTCATGACTGAGAGTCATTTCTTATATGGGCCAGGGTCATACCAGGCAGCCCCCTGGACCAGGCAGCCCCTTGCACCCCTTTTGTGTCAGCCTCACTAAGAAAGAGATGAACAGCCTGGTGAACTTTGTAAACCCTTCCTCTGGCACTTCACAGAGCTTATCTCCCCGAAGGGCACAGCCCCTTCACAGAACTTATCTCTCAGGGCTGAGTCTGTACAGTCTCTTCCCTCAGTGTTCCAGGAGGCGGATCTGTGTTCTCACAAACCATAGCCTTACTCAGACCCTGCAACTGCAACATCAGAAAGCCTGATTCCCCTTATTGGTACATATGTCCTTGGCTCAAGCCCTATCTATGACCCACAGCCTCACTGCCAAGTGTGGCTTCCCTGGCTTAACTCTTGGGCCACAGGACCGCCCAGCTCAAGATACTTCTCTCTCTCTCTCTCTCTCTCTCTCTTTCCTGTCCCTTCTCTTCCCCAAAGTCCTTCACTACCACCAATAAAGCATATCCTCTTCATCCCTAACTGAGCTGTCTCCTTCCTGCGGCTCCATCTTAACCTCTCATTTCTGACATCCCAGAAGGCATCTCTGTAAAGGGATCCTATGTTCTACCTCAATCCTGCTGACCCATGTTACATCCCCCCCTCCCATCATGCCTCGGTCTCACAGGTGACCCTTGAGCCTGGGTGTGTGTGGGGTGGGGGTGGGGAGAGTTCATCCCCTCCTTCACTTTGGTTCTTCCTGGTAGCATGAGGGAAGTGAAGCCTGCAGATTGGGGTGGGAGGGGACAGTGCACAGAAATGCCCTACAGGTGAGTCTGCTGGGGAGTGAAGGAGGCCTGAGAGACTGGAGTTGGAAGCCTCCTGGGAGCCTCCCCAAGAGCCCTCCTTTGCTTCCTGCACCCTCGCAAGCATCGAGACACTAGATACTCTTAGGCAGGCCTTTTATTCAGGAACAGGGTGCTTCCCTACCAAGATGCCTGCCTTCCCACCCACAGAACCCCTCTCAGTGGGGCTTGTCCTCATCTGCCCCTCCCTACCCCCTGTCCCAACTACACAGGCCAGTAAGGGGAAGGAGCACCCAGCCCAGTGACCCCCCCTTCCCACCATACAGGTGGCTCAGAGGGAGGGGTACTAGGCCAGACCCCCCACCCCCATCTCCACCTGTAAGCAGGCAGGGACAGGCCAGGCAAGCAGAGCTATTTATAGACTCCAGCATGGAGGTGCAGGGCAGGGAAGATCCAGGCCTGGGGCACAGCTGGCACAGCTGGCACAGCTCACAGCTTGGCCTGTGCCCCAGGATTCTGTGGGGACGGCACAGGTCCCACAACCTCTCCGTTCCTGAGAATCCTGAACTCAGGGTCATCTTGTTTGGGAGACTAAGGACAGGGTAGGTGGGGAGAGGACAGGAGGGTTGTGGGAAAGATGGAGCTGCTCCTGGGGGCAGGCCCAGAGGAAGTGGCCCCAGGGGCTGGGAAAGGCAAGGCGTTTCCGGGAAGTCCTCTGGGAGAGCAGGCCGGTGGTTTGCGGGCCACTGGAGAAAGGACATATGTCGCCACGGGAACGCTTTTCAGAACAGTTGGCAGCCAGCTGAGGGGGGCACGGGGTAGCAGGGAATCTGAAGGAATCCACGGGGCTGGTGTGGGGTCCAGGCAGAGGTGGGACCTGCCAGGGGGACTGTGGACAGTCTCTTGGAGAAAGGCCATCCAGCCTGGTGCGAGGCTCGGGTTCCCCCAGAGGCCTGGCCTGAGTAGCGGGCACTTCAGAAGTTGCCAGGCAACAAAAGGGGCAGGAACAGCAGCAGGCCGGGGAGGGGGGTCCTGGTGCCACCAGGAGATTTCGTGGGCCTCCTCCTGGCGGTGGTTTTGCTGGTTATAACTGGCTTATAGTTGATATTTATATCTGGCAAATTGATGTTTGGCACGAGGCTTGGCAAAGTGAATTTGGGCAGTGTGAATCCCGGCTTTGAGGCGTTACTGCTGTCGCCGCCGCCGCCGCCGCCGCCACCGAGGAGTCCCGGTATCACATTCAGAAGATTCCCCCTGGAGATGTCGTCATCCTCGTAGAGGTTGTCTGAATTGATGTCTTCCATGTTGGGGTCTTCTTTGTAAGGCTCGTCCTTGTAGGCGTCTTCCAGGTCTGTGTTTTCCTCATTCAGCTCTTCCAGGTTGGTCGTTTCTGGCACTTTCTGAAAATTGTGTGTCACTTTCTCTTTGGGGGTGGGCTCTTCCAACTCTGCGGCAATGAGGCCTTCTGAGACGGTCTCTGCAGAGATCCTCGTTGTCTGGCTTGGCCGTGTTGCACTGCGTGGGGTGCAGTTGTGGCTTGCTGGGTAAAACGCCTTTGCCGTCGGGGCTGGCGTGATTGGTACTGTGGCTCTGGGTCGCGCTGAAGTGGTGCACTTCACACTGGGGACGGATGGGAGGAGGCCCCTGGGACCTGGTGCCAGTGACATGGGGGAAACCTCCATACTTGCTCCGAATGAGATGGGTACCATGGTGCGAGGTTCCACCGGGTGGAGCCTGTCCACTTTGGGTCCGGTGAGGATGAGTCCCGTGATATCAGATCTCATTGGAAGGAGGGTCCCATCGGGACTCGGTGTCACCAGCTGTGGCATCACTGGGTTGGGCGCAGTTGGGCTCGGTTTCTCTGGCGCCTTAACAGATTCTTCTGGGAGATCTGAAACTGTGCATGCAAGAGGCTTGGCCTCAGTCTGAAAGCAGCCGTGCCAGACCTCTCACCCACCTCACCAGCTGTGCAAGGGAAGGGCCCAGCAGTCCTGGAGCAGACAGCTCAGAGGGTACATGCTCCCACCAAGCCTATGCCACCTGAGCTGGAGACAGGGGGGCTGCCATGCTTGGGCCAGGAGGATAGGGAGAGCAGACGGCACCCACCCCTTACCTGGCAAGGATGACCGCAGGGCTAGCACACGCCCACCTATAGCTTTAGCTGGGGCAGCAGGGGTGGGGGTTGGGGTGGGCAGGGCCCTGGAGGAAGTGTGCCCCACGTGAACAAGTGTGGCTTGCACCTCCCTTGGCTCATCTGGGGCTGGAAAAACTGAAGCCAAGACCTCACTGGCAGGAGGCCACTCTTAAGGACCCACTGCCTCAGCCTTCTGGGCTTGGAGGAGGGGCTGTTCAGTCCCTAGCAGGGACATCTTGGGGTTTGGGAATTTCTCTGCACTCTGAGAGAGGGGGCTTGTCCTGCTAGCGACTCTGTCTTCTGATTTGGGGGAGGGAACATGAGTGGAGATGGGGGAGGTAACTGGCCTTTCAACCAAGGAGAGCAGGCTGTAAGTTGCCAAAAAAGAAGGGACCTCAGTTGTAGCTCACCTTGGAGAGGGAAGCTGGTGTCTCTGTTGCCATGGAGATCTTTTGGTACCAAGGAGGATGGGACCTCTGTTTGTACAGCAGGCAAAGCCTTGGTTGCCAGTGTCCCTGGGGCCTCTGTTACCAAGAAGGATGGAGTGTCATTTACTAGGGTGGAGGGGGCACCCAGTGTACTAGAGCCCAAGGCTGCAGTTGCCAGGGAGGTCTGGGCCTCAGGCACGGGGCAAGGCAAATCCTGAGACTCTTCCGGACCTCTGATGGGTTCTGATAAGACAGACCAGGGCTAGCATTAGTGCTGGAAGTGGGACCCCATTACCCCTCACCTACCTGCAAACAAGGTGAAGCAGCCCAATGCCCATGAGGACACACAAAGCCCATACACTCTCTCTAGTGAATATGCTCTGTACTGCTAAGACAGACTTTGTTATTGACACAGCTGGGTCTCCACTCACCATCCTTTATCTAAGACTTTCTCTCTCTCTCTCTCTCTCTGTCTTCTTGGGTTTCCACCTTTCAGGGCACTTCTCCAGCTGAATTCCTACTCCTAATGCCCCTACTGCATTGCTCGCTTGGTCCAGCAGTGCTCTGACCACTCCCACCAATGTAGCCACACCCACCACTACTGCATACCATGCCCACCTAAACCCAGCTCACTCTGGTCATGCCGTGCTAGCTGAAACAGTGGAAATCCCATCCAGTTGAATAGTAGCACCAAAGGGAACACACAAGGGAAACGGAGGGGACTGGGGGCTCTAGGGGGCCCGTCCAGCAAGTAGGGCACAGACCATTCGGCCCCCCACCTCCCCATCCCCCTCTCCTCATGCCATCCCTGGCCCGGTCACCAACTTACCACACAGGGACTGTTCACAGTGGTAGCCAAGGGGGCATGCTGAGCAGGGTGGCCCCACCTCATAGAGCTTCTGCCCAACGACGTTGCCCCTGCAAGTGACAAGGGAGAGGCACTGTCTGGACGGGAGGCTTCCCGAAGAGCCTGGTCTCAGTTTCTTTTCTGCCACTGATGTCGTGGACAACTCCGGGCTCCTTGAACTCCTCAGGGAGAGCAGACCCTGCCTCCTCGGGCTCTGAGCTCCTCAGCCCTCCCCACGGGCCTTCCCACCCCTACAGGCACACACCCTGCCCGTCCCTTCCATGCCCAGGGCTCCCAGGCACAGCACAGTAGGGCAGAGTACTTACATGGGTGCATAGTTGCAAACCAGAAAGTGGACATTGGAATCGTAGACGTTCTGCATCTTAGCACACAGCTGAGAGCCACAGCCGATCTTGTTAGACTTAGCCCAGACCACCTGCAGGGAAGCCAATACACCAGTTAGGCCCCTGAAACACCATGTAGCCTAGGGGATCTATGTCCCTGGGGACACTAAAGTTCAGGACAAAACACTGAACAGGAAGTCGGAGGAGAGTTTGAACTTTCCAAACCCCTCTCCCCTCATGAATCACAACAACCAGTTGACTAGACTTCTGCTCCTCAGAACTTTCCTGCTTATGAATCTGATACCACTTCATGAAGTCTTCCTGTGAACTCGCTCTTCCTTGCATCTGACACGTGGAGTTAGACCCAAAGGGATGAGCTCACACGGGATGCCAGCCAGAGGTCTACGTGTTAAGTACAAAGGACAAGGAGAACCCTAGAAAATGCACTGACACCTTATTTTGGAAGGGAACCACCACCAGTGAAAGAAAAAGCCTGGATGAACGCTGCGTAGTCCTTTTTTTTTTTTTTCATAAATCATTTTTTTGAGAGCTCTTGCAATTCTTATTTCAATCCATCCATCAAGTGTATCAGGCATGTTTTTACATATGATGCCATCATTCTTTTCTAGACAATTACTTTCTATTGAGCCCTTGGGAGCGTCTCCCTTTTTCTTTTATAAATCATTTTATTGGGATCTCATACAGTTCCTATCATGATGAATACATACATCAATTGTATGCAGCCCACATTTGCACATTAGCTGCCATCATCAAGCTCTGTTTCTTTCTAGAAGGGGCTGCTAGCTTCCAGGAGTCCTCCCTTCAATATAAAACGTTAGCCTTCAGAACCATCTTTGTGCATGGCCCTGGCCTGAGAGCAATACCACCCTCTTCCCATGTGAGTGGTCCTCTAAGAGCTCAGGGAAAATGTAGCTGATGAAAACCGCTGCATGTATTTCTCCTCCTGTTCTTTTTCTGGCACCAAAATAAGTTCATAGTAAAGTTATATATAACATGTCTGATCGGGATACAGTTTAGGGCACTGAGAAAATGAAGTCATCGCGTGGAGAAAAGGCCAGTTCTGCTAAAATTGATATGAGAATATCAAATTTAGGGTGACAGTTGAGAAGAAGAATGGTGAAACCATTCTTTATGAAAAGTTAACAGGGACAGGACTCCAGTTAACCAGTGGTTTACAGAGGATGGACTTCTTTTAAGAAGGGACAGGATGGTATTAGCGATGATGTCCAGAGTGGAAGGCCATCTAACATTAATTTCCAAGGGGAAAATGAACCTCGTCCATGTCCCAATTCAAAAGGACTGATGAGCAGGAGAAACAAGAGCCAACCACATGGACATCTCAAATGGTTCAGCCACACACTTCTGAAGGACTGATGCAGGCGTGCCTGAAGGAAGCCCTCCTTAGTCTGCGCCAAGATATTTGGAGATCAGCCAATCACCTGGAAGAGATCTCGCGCCCATCCCCCCTGAAAAGGACCCAACACACACTCAATTTAGCAAACCGGATATCTTCACATCACACGCAAGCAAACTTGCGCTGAAGATAATTCACAAATGGACCCAGCAGTGGGACATGCACAGACAGTGGCCGGGTTCAAAAGAGCCGTGGAATGAGGGTTAACTCTGATGACATCGGACGGATGGACCTGGGCTGACAGCAGGGTTGTACTGGCAATGAAAAGGCATCCAATCGTGTGGATCCCAACACACTATGGGTCATAATTGTGAAGAGGGGGATTGCAATACAGTTCACTGCACTTAGGCAGAACCTGTATCAACGAACTGTGCTGAGGTGAGATTGTTTGGAATGTCTCTCTCTCACTTTTTTTTTTTAAATCATTCTATTGGGGACTCATAGAACTCTTATCACAATCCAAACACACATCCACTGTATGCAAAGCACATGTGGACATTTGTTGCCGTCATCATTCTCAAAAGATTTTCTACTTGGAATGGCTATTCTATCCAGTCTTTGTAGTTGGGTGAAGCATGCAAGTAAGGTGTCGAGGAGTCTCCTTTGGAGATGGCCAGTTTTGCCCTTCTACTGGGTCTGAATGAGCCATCTCAGAAGCAAACAGAGAATCTCAAGAGAGAAGAACCAGTAGCCGTGTCCTTCCCCAACTGGCAGAGACACCAGAGTCTGTGTAGCTTCGCGATCAGGAGACAGCCCTAAGTTTGGTGATTCCTCCAGTGTTTGTCTATTTTGCTTATCTCCGCTCTGGCCTTTATTAGTTCTTTCTGTTAATCTTTGGGTTTGACTTGCCGTTCTTTTTCTAGTTCCTGAAGTTGTAACCTAGGTTTTTGATCTAAGGCTTCTTTCAATGTAGGAATTTACTGTGCCACTTTCAGGAGCCTTGGTGCTACAGTTAAGAGTTCAGCTACTAACTGGAAGATTAACACCGAGACCCCATCAGCTGCTCTGTAAGAGAGAGCTGTGACAATCTTCTTCCATAAAGATTCACCACCTTAGAGATCCGAGCAGCAGTTCTATTCCATCCTATGGGATCACTGGGAATAGACTCTGTGGGCAATGGGTTGGGTTCTTATTGCTTCCACTGCATTCCCTTCATTTGGGTATTACGTTTTCGGTTTCATTTTTCTCAAGGTATCTGATGTATTTCCTTAAATTTTTTTTTTCCTTTTTGATCGATTCTTTTCTTGTTTAAGGATGCATCTCTAGATATTTGTGACAATTCCATTTGTCTTTATTGAATGGACTTATCTGTTAATCTGTTGTTGATTTTCTAATTTGGGTTCACATGCTAGGGAAAAAAAACGTGTGGAATTCAATATGCTTTAAATTAACTGAGACTGGTTTGGGCTGCTAATCAGAAGGTCAGCAGTTAGAAACCAACAGTTCCTCCTGAGGAGAAAGAAGGTTTTCTACTCTCACAAAGAGCATCTTTGAGGGATACGCATAGCCTATCAGACAGGTATCAGACAGGGAACTTTGTAAAGTCTATTATGGAAATGTAGTTAGGTTAAAATGTAACACCGTATCATTTGATTTCCCTTTTGACCTATGTTAAAGCTATTTCAGTTTTTAATACTTTGTGCTTTTAAAATTTTAAATAATTTTATTGGGTGCTTGTACATCACGTATCAGAATCCATACATACATACATTGTGCCAAACATCTTCGCATGCCTGCTGCTGTCATCATTCTCCAAATATGTGCTTTTTCACTTGAGCCGTTGACATCAGCTTTTCATCTTTTCCCCTCCCTCCCTGCTCCTCCCTCCTCCCAACCCTCAATACTGTATAAATTATTATTTTGTCATAGCTTACACTGCCCGATGTCTCCCCTCACCCACTCTTCTGATACCTTTCCTCAGATAGGAGATTATGTGTAGATCCTTGTAATTGGCTCCCCCTCCCTTCCCCCCCTTCCCTCCACCCTCTGGTAACTCCACTCTCACTATTGGTCCTGAGAGGTTCATCTGTCCTGGGTTCCCTCTATTTCCAGTTCCCATCTGTACCAGTGTAACTCTTCCAGTCCAGCCGGATTTGTAACGTAGAACTGGAATCATGATAGTTGGGGAGAGGAAGACTTTAAGAACTAGAGTAAAGTTGTATGTTTCATTGTTACTTCACTGCACCCTGACTGGTCTGTCTTTTCCCTGCGACTCTTCTGGAAAGGAGCGTCGAATTGCCCACAAATGGGCCTTGGGTTCCCACCCTGTACTCCCCCTCATTCATAGTGATGTGATTCTTGTTCCTTGATGCTTGATACCTGCTCCCTTCGATCCTGTGTGATCACACAGGCTAATGTGTTTCTTTCATGTGGGCTTTGCTGCTTCTGTGCTAGATGGCCACTTGTTTACCTTCAAGTCTTTAAGACTCCAGAAGCTTTATCATTTGGTAGCTGGGCACCATCAACTTCCTCCACCCTGTTGCCTCTGCACCATCTGTCTTCAGCGATCATATCGGGAGAATGGGCACATGATATGATTTTTGTTCTTTAATGCCCAATACCTGATTTTTTCCACACCTCATGGTCACACAAGCTGGTGTGCTTCTTCTATGGTAGGCTTTGTTGCTCCTAAGCTAGATGGCTGCTTGTTTATCCTCAAGCCTTTAAGATCCCAGACACTATATCTTTTGATAGCCAGGCACCATCAGCTTTCTTCATCATTCTTGCTCATACCTCCACGTGACTTCAGTGATCGCCTCGGGAAAGTGAGCACACAGTAATATGGGCTTTCTTGTTTGATACCTGAGATCTGATCCTTTTGACATCTTGTGGCCACACTGGCTGGTGTGCTTCTTCCGTGTGGGCTTGGCTACTTCTCAACCAGATAGCTGTTTGTTTATCTTCAAGCTTTTAAGACTTCAGACACTATATCTTTTGATAACTGGGCCATCAGCTTTCTTCACCTCATTTGCTTATGAACCCATTTGACTGTCCTTTTTTTTTTTTAAATTGAGGTTTCTTTATGTATTGTCAGTCACTGTTGTTGGATTTGCTTGTTTACTTCCTGTTGGGTTTTGTATGATTTTCTATAGATTTATAAAATGTAACTGGATTGATAAATGCCTACTGATATGGCAGGGAAAGATGGGGGTGGGGAGGCTAGCAACAATAAACATTAGAAAGGAACAAATGTTCTAAATTGATTGTGATAATGATTGCACAGATCTTCTTACCATGACAGAATGATTGAATGGTATGATATATATCCATGCCAATAAAACTATTTTTTAAAAACACAAGCAATCAATAAGAGAAAATCCGATAGGAAAATAATGAGAATGTTCACTCATTGTGAAGAATATAATCGATAAAACCAATGAACACCTCTAGAAATTATTGAATGAAAGAGTGACAATAATCTATAAATTATCAAGGGTGAGGGAAGGAGGCAGGGTGAGGGAAGACAGGGGGGTAAATGAGAAGCTGATACCAGGGCTCAAGTAGGAGGAAAATGTTTTGAAAACGATGATGGCAACAAATGTACAAATGTGTTTGACACAATGGATAGATGGATGGATGGTGATAGGAGCTGTATGAGTCCCCAATAAAATTTGAAAAATAAAAAGAAACTCCCTTTAGATACAAAGGCACAAAGATGCTGACAGCAAAAGGATTGAAATGGAAATCCCAACAATATGTCGCTAAAAGAGCACGGAGGTGGTTATGCGCTCATCAGACTGAATAAATGAGGTAGAATACAGACACAGAGAAAAACATGTATCAACAAAACCTTGCACTCAGCATCCCTAGAAAATAAACCCAAACTCTAACCCAGTGCCATAAAACGGATTCTGACTCATAACGACTTTATAAGACAGAACTGCTCCTTCGAGCTTCTGAGACAGTCAGGCAGCCTCCGCTCTCTGCCTCAGAGTAGATGGTGGGTTTGAACTGCTGACTGGAAGTTCACAGGCCAGTGCTTGACCCACTGTACCACCAGGGCTCCTTTCCCTAACAACAGAGCCCAGAAATATATGCAACGTAAAGGAATAGACTCGAACTGCAAAACAGTTTCACAACAATAAATGGAGACTTAGGAATACCTGACTCTTCATGACAGGACAATCAGATCAATAAGGAAATGGAAAAATTTGAATAACACTATTAGCCAACCAGAATTAACAAACACAGACAGAAACAGCACTCAACAAGAACAGCCACAACAACAACAACAGAATACACATTCTTCTCACGTGCACATAGAACTCTCTCTCACTCACTCTCCTTGCCATCAAGTGGATTTTAGCACAGCAACCATAGAGGACAGAGGAGAACTTCCCCTGTGGGTTTCCAAAGCTGTAAATCATGGAATTTACAAATCTAATCATAGGATTAGAAGCCTCATCTTTCTCCTGCCCACATTTTCTAGGATAGACCATGTGTTAGGCCACAAAACAAGTATTTCTCTCTCTCTCTCTCTCTCTCTCTCTCTCTCTCTCTCTCTCTCTCTCTTCCATGGAGTCTATTCCAACACAGTGACCTTATAGAACAGGTTAGAAATGCACCTTTGCAGTTCCAAGAGTGTAATTAAAAATATATATTCTTTATTGTGCTTCCAGTGGAGGTTTACATGGTAGTTTAGATTCCCATTCAATAATTTCGTTCATTTTTAAAACAGAATCCTAATGCCTTTTAATTATGGGTGGTTTTAGTATATGTGCCGCTGAAGCAAGGACAATTATGGATGGTTTGGTTTTTTTGCTTTGTTCCTCATTTTTTCCCCTCCCTCCCTCCTCCTCCCCCACGAATCATTGATAATTTATAAATTATTATTATTTGTCATGTCTTACCCTGTCCAATGTCTCCCTTCACCCATTTTCTGTTGTCTGTTCTCCAGGGAGGGGGTTATGTGTAGATCTCTGTGATTGGTTCCCTCCTTCTACTTCACCTTTCCCTTCCCTTCCTGGTATCGCTACTCTCATTATTGGTCTTGAGGAGTTTATCTGTCCTGGATTCTCTGTGTTCCCAGTTCTTATCTGTACCAGTCTATATCTGCTAGTCTAGCTGGATTTTAAAGATAGAATTGGGATCATTATGGGGGATGAGGAAGAGAAGAAGCATTAAAGAACTTGAAGAAAGTTGTATGTTTCATTGTTGCTGTACTGTACTCTGACTGACTCTTCTCCTTCCCATGACCCTTCTGTAAGGAGATGTCCAGTCCATTAGAATGATATGATTTCTTTTTGTTCTTTGATGCCTGGTATGACTTTTTGTTCTTTCATGCCTGATACCTGCTATAAAGGGAGCTTATTGCAGACAGTACATGCATCAGCCCTTTTAAGGAAATCCAATCTGCTTCTTAATAGAACTAAAGCCAATTACATCAAAAAGTTAGTTACAAAGAAGGTGAGATTTATTCCCTTGATGTCTAAGGTTCTTGATTCCTCTATCGCTGAGTTCAAAAAATCACTTAGTGGAATTTTTATAGTATATCATTTAGATTCCTTCTTTCTGTTTATAAACATACTTCTAAGCATTTTCTTTAGTGGCTACCTTTGGATTATAATTAATGCCTTCATCTGCCTACTTTGAACAATACTAATTTAGTTACAGTGATACACACACAGTTTCTCAATGTAAATATGCAGTCCCTTACATGATATGAATATACCCTTTAAATCATAAACCCCCAAAGTAACTTACTTCTTTTTTTGGGGTGGGGCAGGCATCATCAACCTCTTGTGGGAGTGGGAGACCCAGTCTTGCTCCTGGAGAGCTGCTGCTGGATTTGAACCATTGACCCAGTGGGCCGCCGTCCCACACACAACCACTGCGCCACCAGGGCTTAGCCCATGACATACTTCTTTTGAGTGGATTCCAACTGACAGTCATCCTATCATCCTATAGGACAGGGTAGAACTGCTCCCCTTGAGTTTCTGAGACTGTCACTGTCACCGTGACTGCTTCAGCCTCACCTCTCACCTGAGGAGCACCTGTTGGCTTCAAACTGCTGACCTTTTAGTTAACCCTGCTGCCAGGGCTCCACGATGCGGCCGGGATTCCTTTTCAAGTATACAAGACTGACAAAAAGGAGTTGTAGTCCCAAAGTACAATAACACTGGGTGTTCTATTTACCCTTGCCCCTGTGCCTATGTGCCAATGTGGATGCCCCCCAGGGTCCAGTCATAGCACCAGCTCTGGCAACCTCACCAGGTCCTGGCCAAGGAGTTCCCTGCCCCAAGCCCCATCCCTGCTCTCAGGGCTCCGTCCATGTCCTGCCCAGTCCCCTTCACCTGTGTGTAGTGGTCGCACATCTGTCCAACTTTGCAGACACCAGTGGTGAAGTTGTAGAAATGGCGTTCTTGGTGCCACTCAGTTATTGCCATCTGAATGTCCAATTTCTTGCCCGGGGCCGCAGACAGGTTCTCACCCAGCTTCCACCGTTTAGGGTTGTGGGCCCACACGCACTTCTTCGCATAGCCGGACGCGATGCTTGCCAGGTCCTCGTCCCACTGCTATGGGTGCCGAGAGGGGAGGACAGTGTAGTGGAGACAAAGAGAGGCGGGTGACAGACAGTGAGGACACCTGCTAACGATACCTTGGAGCTTCTAGACACTGGGGATCACGGAACAGAGGGATGAGTCTCTGGGGCTGGGAACAGGGGGAGCCCAGCCCTGCACCCTTCTCTTCCAGCAGGCTGTACTCACCATCTTCAGCATGTTCGAGGCCGGAGGGTTGGTCTGGGAGCGGAACATGTTGTGAATCACCACCACCAAATGCTTTTCTTCTTCCGTGAGGGCACCAATGGGGCCTGGGGTGATCGCGTGCAGCAGCAGAGGCGGCCACAGGAGCAGCAGGAGGTGGTGGTAGGAGCTGTGCATGGTGACCGGTCCTCCCTGCCTCTCCTGTCCAGGGATCTGGCAGCTGGGTTTAAAATCCTTCCTGCATAAGCCCTACCCTGCCTAGGGTGGGGCTGGAGGGGTTGTGTGAGGAGGGTCGGTCTGGCTCACACAGTTTCTTGGGGAGGGCTGGGTGTCTTGGGTCCTGACCTGAGTGGAATCCACTCCCAGCATTCATCACCCCTCGGACAGCCTTGGAATAAGCCTCTTTTCTCTCAGGGCTTACACAGAGAGCCGGGTGAGTGCCATTGTCTCTTCCAAGTGGCCGAGTGGTTCTTCAGGGGCCACAGCGCAGACCAGAACTTCTGGCGAACAATGGGGAGTTGCACGCAGACCACAGCGACTGGCTTCTGAGGACAGAGGAGGAGGAGGAGGAGGAAATCGCATAGGCCCTGCCACCCGAGGAAGCTGGAGGTGGCTTGTGGGAGAAGAAGGAAGAGAAGATTTGTTTGGTGGAAAGTTGGGTCTGGCCCAAGTTTCAATCCCAATGATGGCCCTCTCCAACTGTGGGTTTAGCAGCTTCCCCAAATAGGATCAGTGACCATACTAGACCTTCCCTCATATAAAATAAAACAAAGCAAACCCCCACTGCCATCGAATCAATACTGACTCACGATGACCCTCTATGACAGAGTAGATTATCCCCAGTGGGGTTTGGAGCTGTAAATTGTTACCAGAGCAGACAGCTTCATCGATGGGGTTCACACTGCTGGCCTTGTGGTTGGCAATAACCATAAACATGACACACTCGGCCACGTGGGTCCCAAGAGAACCTGCCCCACAGGTTACTGTCGAACATCAAGTTGATGCTGATGCATGGTGACTCAAAGTGTGGGAAGTAGAATTACTCCCCAGGGTCCTCAAGCTCCCTACGAGGGCCCCGCTCTGGGTGTGTTTGAACTGTCAACCTCTCAGCTCGCCCCCAGGGGCACTCTGCGAACAAAGGCCTGCTGATGTGCTGCCTCTAACAATCCAGTCAAGAAAACCCAACAGAGCAATTGTGCTCTGTGACCCGTGGGGCCACCGTGAGCAGATGGACTTGACGCAAGAGAATGTGTGTGCAGCACCCAGTGTGACTCCAGCGGGATATCCAGCACCGTGTACCCAGCAGTAGCTCCCTCATGAGGAATGCTGGCTGGTTCCTGGCCTGGTGGGGAGGCAGCACCCTTGCTTGTGGGAGGAGGCGGCCAAGCGTTCCCCCTCTAGTAGCCTTCTGAAGTGGGACTTCTCTTAGGCACATTTTCAGCTTCCGGGCACCCTGGTGAGTGCCCCCACTTAAGCTGCCCATTTGGAAATGCCATGTTCAGGCCCTTCTCACTCTCACTATGTAGAGAAGATCACACAAAAGTGAAGCCAAACCCAAAGCCATTGGGCGGATTCTGACTCACAGCGACCCACTCCTGTGGCTTTCCCAAAGGTAGGTCTTTATGGGAGAAGAAAGCCTTGTCTTTTCCCCTTAGAGCGGCTGCTGGTTTTGAACTGGGAACCTAGTGTTTGGCAGGCCAACATGTCACCAGCATGCCACCAGGACTGGAAATATTACTAACACAAGGGAGCTTTGAGATGTTCATGCAAAAAATGTCATGCTCCTCCCATTCCATTTTCTAGGAATTTTGGAAACTCCCTGGTGTGGTCTCAAGAGCATATGACGTGACTAGACTCTAAGATCTGGAGGGAAGTGGCCTGGATGGGCTTGGTTGCAGGGAAAGAAAGAGGCCTGGGACCAAGTCCTGGCACTGTGATGACCATGCAGGGGAGGGAGGCAGGTGACTGGAAGCTGAAATTAGTGTCTTTACGTTCTGCTCAGATCCTTCAAGGCAGGCCACTGCCTCGGGGAAAGGGACCTAGAAAATGCTGACCCATGAGCTCTAAGACATGGCACTCTTGCCAGGTCTCCTAGAAAAATCTACGGAAAGCCACCTGGAACTTCTTAGATTGGTCCGGAAAAAGGCAAACTCATGTGCAGTGGGAGTTTCCTACCCTGTGAGAAAGTACGTCTGGCTTCAGCTCGCGATCAGATATTATAGAACACTCAAGGAGTAAGAGGCAGCCCCGGTGACGTGGTGGTTATTCATCGCTCTGCGAACATCAAGGCCAGCAGTCTCAGAAAAACTCACAGGGACTGTCCTACCTTGCCAATGGGTCAATGTGAGCCAGAGTAGAGTGGAAGGCAGTGAGTGTCCACAAGGAAGGCTGTCTACCATGCTAACCCTCCTTTCTCCTCCTGCAGAGGGGCTTGACCAGACACCACAGAGGGGACCCCACAGAGCGCAGAACAGTCGCAGGGGCTGTCTTGTCCAGGGCCTGTCTGAGGCCTGCTTTGGGGCCAGGGCCTGGTGGGCAGCCTTCCCTCATCCAATAAGCACTTCCAGTGCGCCCTCTTCCATTGGGCTGGGCGCTCTATCAAGTGCCGAGACAGACAGGTCCCTGCCCCCAGGGCTCAGCTACTGAGTGCAGAAGCCCCAGCAGGCAACACAGGGCACAGTGATGAAGAGAGTGGGGCGGACTGTTTAGGTGGCCCTTTATTTTTTTTTATCATCCTTTAATTGGGGGCTCTTACAGCACCTGTCACAGCCCAAACACCCATCCATGGGTCAAGCGCATGTATACATTGGTTGCCATCATTTTCAAAGCATTTTCTTTCCCCTTGAGTCCTTGGTATCAGCTCCTCATTTTTTCCCATCTGCCACCCCCTCCCTCATTAACCCTTGATAATTTATAACCTTAAAACAAGCTCCCCCCCCCCCGCCAAGTCTGATACTGAATACTGTCTTTCTTCACCCACTTTTCTGTTGGCCGTCCTCTTAGGCAGGGCCGTGAGCCCCCTAGGTCAAGGGTCGGCAAACTCTCCAGATCGAAGATTATTTCTTATTCACGGCCTCAGCTTCCTCCAAAAATTAGGGCTTAGAATGTATCTTAGAGGTCAATGATAATCCCAAAGCGGCAGTTGCTATAGAGAATCCTACCTATGGCTCCCCACGGGTGCAGCGTGAAACTCTTCCAGAGGGCTTCCAAGACCGTTCAGAAGCAGACCGCCAAGCCATTCCTTCGCGGTGCCTCTGCGTGAGTGTGAACTACAGACCTCTTGGTGAGTAGTTGAGCGCTCAAACGTTGGTGCCACCCATTGTTCAATGCCATTGAGAACGACTCAGAGCGGCCCTGCAGGACAGGACAGAACTGCCCCTGTGCGTCTCCAAGACTGTCACTTCTCACAGAAGTGGAAAGCCCAGTCTTTCTCCCACGGAGAGGCTGCTGGTTTTCAACTGCTGACCTCGCAGTTAGCAGCCCAATGCATGACCCCTTAGGCCAGCAGGGCTCTGTGCCAGCCCCAGCATGGGTCCTACAAGACGCCCAGCCAACCCCCTGCTGTGCGGTTGATTCTGCGTCATGGAGACTCTATAGGGGGGAGCAGGCAAGGCTCCATGAGTCTCCAAGATGGTGCATCCTGATGGAGCAGACAGCCTCCTCCCTCCCGAGGGACCAGCTGGTGACTTTGAAAGGCCCTGGGGGCTGGCACAGAGGGCTCACAGTGGGCTATGAACTGTGGGAAGCCACCAGGCTTTTCCACGGAGCCTGAGGGGCACTTCCACCCCCTGTCCTGTCAAGTCACTCTGTGTCAGAATTCCCCAGAGGGCAGAGAGTTGGAAGTTTGGGGACCTTGTGGTGAGCACCAAGTGCTTAATATGCTGCGTGACCAGGGCCTCTTTGCATAGTGCTTCATTAGCACTCAGCAAATGCCCATTGCTGTCGGCCAGTTTCCATCTATCCACAATTTTCAGTGTGAGAGGTGGAAGAGTTTGCTAGTCTTTGTGTTGGAGCCAAGGAAGAGAGGGAGGGAAGGAAGGAAGGAAGGACAGACGGAAGGAAGGCAGGAAGGAGGGAGGGAAGGAAGCTCCCCAAAGCAGCATTTCTGGCTTGTCCTCAGGGAGGGAGCTCCCCGCGGCTGGGAGGGGACAGGCACAGGCTCACCCTCAAGGCAGGAACTACTTTGGTGCCTGTGGAGCAGGGGACATGGGCTGGGAGCCTCCAGCAGGGGCGCATTAGGGGGTGCAGAGAGGGGCGCCTGGGCAGAGAAGGAAGAGGAGGAGTCACAGCGCTTGGG